>CAWUFW010002846.1:1800000-2028829 GCA_963921515.1 Calotriton arnoldi
CCCTATCACGGCCCAGAAACCACCACTGCAGGTCTTTTGCAGTCTTCTTCGAGATCTGGACATGGTCGGAGAGGTCCCCTTAATGTTAGCCCACTGAGGCTTCGGGTCCCACTACAGAGCCTGCATATGCCACTGCGACCAACAAGATGCAGGAGGCCATCAATCCTTGCAGCCTCAGAGTCAACTTCACTAAAATCCAGGACTGAGGCTGAAAGATTGGGCTCATAGCCTGAATGTTCTGGGCACTCTTTTACAGGGGGAAAAGCACAAAACCGAACCTTCTCCAGAATGGCTCTGATGAAGGAAGCATCTGAAAAGAATTTGTGTGTGACTTCAACACGTTAATAGTGAGCCCCAAAGATGACAGGAGGTTTGCCGTAGTCTGGATGTGGTTGACAACTGCCTGAGGTGAGCCCTCTTTCAACAGCTAGTCGTCGAGGTAGATGAAGACGGACAGCCCTGACATCCGAAGATGTGCCGCTACCACTGCTAGCACTTTTGTGAATACCTACGGTGCACTAGTGAGACCACAGGGGAGCACAGCAAACTGAACATGCTCCTGTCCCACTACAGACTGCAGGTAGCGCTAATGTGCTGGCAGGACAGGGGTATGGAAAAAGGCGTTCTGCAGGTCCAACGACACCATCCAGTCTCTGGGGTCGAGGGCAGATAAGACCTGGGCCAGGGTAAGCATTTTGGATTTCTCCTTCCAGATGAAGGTGTTGAGAGGGCGCATATCTAAAATAGAACAATGACCACGGTGTTTCTTGGCATCAGAAAGTAGCATGAATAACAACCACGTCTTACTTTTTGCCAACACAGGAAGAATCGTTGGATCCTGCCTCCAACCAGGTGGATGTTCTCACCTAAAGACATGCTAAAGGGATTTTTAGGTGGGGCTGTGGGGGGAGGGGGCAGTGGAGTTGGCAGCCCATTGACCTTGGCTATGGGGGGGTGGACATCACAGCCCTGAACACAAAACTGCTGGGGCCCTTGCTGAGGCTGGTCAGGCTGGCAGTATGTGGCAGGTCCACCAAAGCTGCGAAAGGAGCTGTAAGGTAGGTGCGGTTGGTGAGGCAGAGCGGATGAGCCCATAGAGTGTGTGATAGCCCTGCTCTTGATAACTCGCTTTAAGTGTAATCAGCCTTGTCCCCAAACAGGCAAGTCCTGTCAAAGGGCATGTCCATATGGGAGGACTGGACATCTCATGAGAACCAGGGTGATCGCAGCTATGCATGGTGACGGATGACAACACTGGTGCCAATGGCTCATCAGATGGAATAAGTGGTGTCTAAGCCACAACGAATTGTGAACTGGCTGCATCACGACCACCTTGGAGAGCCTGAAAAAGTACAGGTCAGAGGTCTTCAGGAACGCATTGGAGGACTTGAGCCACTGAGTCCCGTAGGGCATGGGAATAGCGTCCCAAGAGGCAGCTGATGTTTACCAATTAGAGAGCCAGGCTAGTGGTCGAAAAAACTTGTTTCCCAAATGTTTCCACCTATTTAGATTCCCTATCGGGGGGAGTAGTAGGAAAAGTGTTGGGGTTAGAACTGCCCGTGGATGCTTGCACCACTAAACTTTAGGGAGAAGGCTGCTGGAGAGGAACGTAGGGTTGCCTGGGGCAGGGCGATGGCCTCTTGCAATTTGTCTGTTGACTGGAGTGCCGGAGCAAGGTTTGGCCCAAGCCCCCAATAAGGTATCTGTTAGTGCCTCATCAAAAGGTAAAATGGGATCAGAAGATGTCTGCCTCAGTGGGAGATGCATTAGTCTTGTCCTCCAAGGTGGTCAAGGACTTCCACCGCCCTAAGCATTAACATGGCGTAGGAAGCAGATTTCTCTTTGGCTGGGGTGAGAGAAAGCCCACTTTAGGAGAGAAGTCGAGACCACTAGCCTCCTGCAAGCCATCATACCAGTTGTCATCTTGATATGGCTGAGCGAACTCATTACTCGCGCCGTAATCATTGTCTTAGTCTGTGCCAAAAAGTGAGTGAAAGGTGTGTTGTCTCCCTTGTGGAGGCGACAGATCAAGTAGAGGAAGTGGCACCTGAACTGTCGTCGGATATGGCTTTGGTCGAGATCGGACCGGCACAGACTGGGAGCTGGACAGTACTATGGGTATCCACTCATCCAGTGTCGATGGATTTGGTACCAGTGTTGAAATCTCAGGAATTGACATGGACCGTGACACTGGAAGCGGGGTTCGGACTGGAGCCTGAGGCGTAGTGACGGGCTTGAAGTGTCCAACTGATGCCGAGGATAAACATATCGGTGGTAGTCCAGATGGAAGGCCTCTCGGCTCCTTGGGGCCCAAGGGCACGCCAGAGGTAGTCTGCAAGGATCTGAATAGCTGGAGCATGGCTTTGCAGAACTCTTTGAACTGTCGTGGAGTGGCAGACAGCCCAGGAACTTCAGGTTGTGCTGGAGCCAGCTTCAGGATCGGCTTTGAAGTCAGGCAACTCTGGGAGCAAGATCAAGAGCCATGGTGCTTACCTCGCGCCTGCCCAGGCAAATTCAAATGGCGCAAGGGTCTGAGTCCCGATTCGAGATCTTGTGGTTTTGTTTTGACTTACCAGACAATTTGGATTACAGTGAAGACAGGCCTCTGGAGTGGCTTCGGCAACTGGGACCGAAACTTGGACATGGACCATGACTTAGATCAGTCTTGGTGAGGAGCCTTTTTATGCTTGGCAATGTAAAGTTTCACCTTGTGGTCCCGGGTGGCCTTTGGGTTCATCGACACGCAGTCACTTCATGTCATGGAATCATGACTCAACTCCAGATACCACAGTCACACCTGATGGGGATCTGTTCAGACATTTGTTTGTGAGAATCCCTACAGAGCTTAAAAGCTGTCATTTTAGGGGGTGATATGCCTTGGACACTGAAGAAAATTATCACGGCACATTTCTCTGAGAGATGAGAAAGAGCTTAGGATCTGCGTTTGGTGGCGCTGAAAGAAAGGCACTAGCGACAGCAGACAGGAGTGGCACCTATATAGGCTCTGCATGCAATTTCCACAGTGGAATGGTGTCAGTGCAGAGCTGCACGGCGTGACCTACCGGCAAGCAGAGGGAATATTCAAAATTTGAAGAATCTGCGACTAGAAGTCTCTATCAGAAACTGCTGGATCAGTGTCTTTAAATATAAGTTTAAAGAGATTTGGGTGACAGAGAGCAAGGTGCTACCCTCCCACTGGGCATGTGGTGGATGCACCCACATTTGGATTGCTTGCATGGTTACCTGCTGCTCCTCATAATGGAGCAACCCTCTAGGATACTGAGGTGAGGACGATCTGGCACTTTGTCTGAAGAGGTTAAATATGCCCCCATCCGGCTCCTTTGAGTGGTGATGTGGTTGGTACTTGCTTGTCAGTAAGAGGTCATGCGATACTGTAGCTGACCTCTCTGCCTTACACCCCAAACCCTACTAAACATCCTGCTTAATGAATTGGGCCCGGCAGCAGAGCAACTCATGTTGACCATCAGTATATGGCAGGCGGACCCTTCCTCACCTCCTTTTATAATACCCCATTTTGAACACCGCTCCACGACTCCCTGAGCAGTCTTCACCTCTAACAGATGTTCATGGCCAGTGAATACTGCCCCAGTGACTGGATGAAGGGGGCACCACCTGGTCTTGGGTGCCTGGTGACTGGCTGCCCCCTTGATTTCCATCTTTGGCCATGCTATGGTAGTCATACAGACTTGGAAGCAGCCCTGCTCTCCTGCTTGTGTGGCCCTCGCCTGAGTAGAACTCTGACCTGTGTTGTTGACATGGATCTCCCCTACACTGACCCTTTTCTCACTGTGCTTATTCCAGTCGACTTTAAGATCCTGAGAAAAGATCGCATGACATGGGGGACGGTGTAGCGGTTATTTTTCGGTGCAGTCTTTTTTTGAAAACTGGCGGCTTTAATAATACATTGATGTCCTATGCTTTTCATTAACAATTTGGAATACATCATTGTATTTCATCTTCCTGTCCAAATACCCGAGTACGCCAACTCGATATATATCATCTGACCATAAGTATATAGTGGCAAAACAGGAGTAACATTTCAGCTCGAGGTGACTTGAACCTAAGGTCAGAGACTGCAATTTGAAAGGCACTGCACTTTAAAGAAAAGGTAGAATTTTTCAAATTAAGCCTAATTTCCAAGAGACCCACACGTATTACATTCACTTACTTGACCCTGTCTTTTCCAATTGTTACAATATTATTTTTTGGTAATGCGTATACCATTCCATGGTGTGACCATTGTTTAGTTTCTTTTAGCTTAATTTTCTAAGAGGCTCCACTCATCACTGGTCTGTAAACAATTCAAGATACATTGATAAAAAGCCTCGCTTTCATCTATTATGATAAATATTGAAGGTCCCTTTAAACAATGTTTCAACCTTTCAATCCGAAGTACCTATTAATAAGTTACTTGCCTACTTCACTCAAATTCTGCTAGACAGTCTTAAATACTATGGGGCAGATTTACAAGGCCCTTGCGCCACTTTTGCGTCATTTTTAACATGGGAAAAGTGACGCAAAAGTGGCGAAAGGGGCTTGTAAATAAGCCCCTATGGGGCTTATTTACAAGCTCCTTGCGCAGCCGGTACCTCACTTTTTCCCATACGTCACTCTCTCCCATATTAAAAGTGACGCACGGGCGGCGCAAGGGGCTTGTAAACAACCGGGAAAATCCTGTCACAAATAAATAAATAATCCACGGTTTACCACTCAATTAGCCAATTTAAAGTTATTAGTGCTCCAGGCTTCATGATAGCAGAGGAAAGATTACAGCCTGCCCTTAAAACGAATAATTCAGCATTTGCCAAGGACTAGAAATAAAAAATCAGAGACTCCAAGTCCTTATTTTATAATGCTAACATTTCTAGGACCCCAAACTTGACAAAGAATTTTTCGGAATAAATTAATGACCTTTGATTTCCTTCCCCTGTGAACATTGAAATAATTTCTTCAGAATCTTTCAGTAATGACCTGTCATCTTTTTTTATAAATAACATTTTAGACATCTAGCAGTCCATCCCAGCGGAATGAATCCCATACCCTGATTTATGCATCCCTCTCCCTTCCTCTCATTAATTTGAGCGACTTTACTAACTTTGCTCTTGTTTACAAAGGTTACATCGTGGACACAGTCAATGGCAACTGCCCTTTCAGTTCACCTCTAAATACTGGCTCAGCTACATGATTATGAGATCTTAGTCTGACCGTAGCAGAGAAATTAATATACCTGTTTAGTGCATCAATAACCACTGGCATTGTTCCTGACAAGAGGAAAATAGACACAGTCAAACCTTCTATAAAAAAGCTCACACTTGACCGCACAGATTTTAGCAATCGTAGATCATTTTCTTTACTTCCATATTGGTCTAAGCTACCTGAGAAAGTAGTTTTTAACTAGATTCCAAATTTCATTGAAAGCATTATTAGGTTCCTGCATGCAGGATTCAGGGTGGGTAGAAGTACAATATTTGTTCTGCTATCTGGAGTTGTAGACCTCTGCAGATAAGTAGACAAAGGAGAGTCGGCAGCGCCGGTCATGCTGGAACTATTTGCCATGTTCAATACCCTTGGCAATTCTATCCTAATATCCAGGCTCAGTGTTGCCTGTAAATGGCTAATCTTATATCTAAACAAATGCGTCTGGATAGTGGCACTTCCACTTTTGGACCTCATTGATGAGATTTGCCGTAGGACAGAGCCGCAGGCCTTACTGCTGCGCTGCCCTACGGCAAAAGCAAAGGGCAGGAATGCGCCATATCTATCAGATACGGCACATTCCTGCACTTTTCCCCTGTGCCGGCGCACAATGGGCTGCGGTGCGACAACGCAGGCACCTTTGCACCAAGGTGAAAGAGTGCCTGTGTTCCGCGGATGATTATTTTTGTGCAGGAAGGAAAAACAATCACAAGAGGCTTTTTCCTCTTTCTATGTGTGCTGAATTCTAAAACGAGGAGAAATAAAGATATTTCTCCTCGTTGTGCCTCGCCTACGCCTCCCCTGGGAAGGCGTAAGTTTTTGGCGCTGCCTCAGATTTACTATTTCTCGTATTTCTCGGGCAGTGTGAAAAGCCATGGATGTTGCTGGGCACTCCCCAAGCAACACCCGTTGCATGCCCCTTTAATGCAGAAAACTGCGTTAAAGGGAACGATATTTACGAGGCAGCATTAAGCCAAAAAAAGTGGCTTAGTGCTACCTCGGGAATACTGAGCAGGCTCTTGCACCACGGAACTTCTCAAAAAGTGATGTACCGGCGGTGCAAGGGGCCTCATAAACGAGGCCCTTGGAGTCTAAGCCCAAAGCTCTCAATTGGGTGTCCCACAGGCCCCCATTTTCGCCTACCTTCTGTATAACATCTACATGCATCCCTTGACTCAACTTTTCCCATCACATGGGTCAAAGTTCTATAGGTATGCAGATGACCTACAAGGGATCTTTGGCCTTACAAGTGCCTCCCTTACCACCCCTTCCCTTACCCACACCTTGTATTTGGTCCATTTGTGGATCCCATTTTTTTAGAGTCAAATCTATCAAAGACCAAATTGTTGGTTATCTCTGCTGGCTCGGCACCTACAACTACATTGTAATGACCTCCAGTTATGTGTCCTCTTTCTACTACTGCCGGCAACCTAAAAAAAAAAATATTTTGATCTTTGGCCTTCAAGTTACTTTCAAGTGTCTGTTTCTTCTACCTAAAAACAATTCAGAATATCCTACCTTTATGGATAGTAATTATCCTATTTTTGTGATTAATGCTCTCATTCAGTCCCGTATGGATTAGGGGAATGCCATGTTTTAACTGCCCCTCATAAAACCCCTGTCTCAATTACAACTGATCCAAAATGCAGCTGTCAGCTTGAGTTCATAAGTTTCTAAATTACAACACATCTCCCCCTTTCTTAAGCAACTACACTAGCTTCCAGTGCATCAGAGAATTCTTTTTAAAGGTATGGTTATTGTCCACCAGGCCTGGCTGCTTAATTTGAATGGTACAAGACTCCTCGCTGTGTGATGTCAAATGACTTATTTAAACTTAAAGTTTCTAGAACAAGAACGATCACATTTGGCAAGTGTGCCTTCTCTGTTGCTGCCACCAATTGTTGGATTGCTCTACCTTTTACTATTAGTTCCACATCCTCTCATGAACAGTTTAGAAACCAAATACAAAAAATGTCTATGTCTCAAAGAACTAATTTTAACCATTGGCTTGATTCAGATTATTTTAGCGCCAAGAAACCTTGGTATATGTGTGCTATACAAATTACCATAACATAAAATAACATACAAATCCCAGTGTAAGAAACCTGACTTGGAAAAATTGCCTTCTCAGCCAAAATGTGACAGTCACCTTACTGCAAAAGATATCCTTAGTTAAACCACATTCTTATTTCATACAGCAAGTTCTTTGTGAAGTCTTCTCCGGTGACATCCTGCCCTCCTCTTTTGTTATTGACCAGACATACACGTGTCTGACTGCCCAGCATAAACCTAGCAGGGTGGCGCAGCGAGCTGAATGCTAGCAGATGACCTATGCAGCGTTCTGCTGGTCACAGGCTTGAAGCCTGGCGAGTACAGCTCAGCTTTCCATTCTTTGAAGTTCAGCAAACTTAGTTTAATGCTGGTGCTACTACTATTATGATGATTATTATTATCATTAATAATAATAATCATCACCAATATCATCGTAAAAATTATAATAATGATCGAAGCTTTGCAATGCCTCAAGACATGTTTGGCAAAGGTTTGGGCACAGGTAGGTCCTCAGATCTACTGCTTCAGAAACCCTAGTGATGAATGACGATTCTCACTCCAAGGGGAATTCTGGTCGAGGTATTGTTTGTCCATGAATATTCAGCAAACATTTTTCAACCCTTTTTGACTTCCGGTAAATTACAAAGCCTGTTACTTATGCTGCAAAAGAAGCTGGCTCCCAACCTGCCTTCCTTCAACCCCTTTAGATTCACTTCCTAATGACTCATGGAAGGTTGTGGACGAGAAACATCAGAGGTGTAAAACCTCTCAGTCAAGCGCCAACAGATTCTGTCCTTTCTCCATCATCAGTGTTGTCATAGTGTTTCTTCCATCAGCCCACTGGGTAACCTCAGATTGCACTAAACTCACTAAGCATACGTGGCCGTGCCCGTCACCCTTCTTTTTTACTCACCAAATAAGAGTGTTTATTCTCATTTGAAAGGGTATCACCTTCACTATTTCATCTTACCCTGTTCGGAGCTCTACTTGACTATTCCCTGTTGTTGTCAGGCAGATTCTGCTCTCGTCTCGACTGTCTGCTTAATGTGCATGGACCCAACACTACTGATGTTCATTTCTACTAACAGCTTAAATAAAGGTGCTCCCTTTACTCACGAAATCCTCAGAATCAGGGGTGGGGCGTGCATGATAGGTCATCATGGGTCTCCCCTGCCCTCAGCCTCCCTATCGCTAAAGTGTTCAGATACATGTAAGAGACCATTGTGGACTATGGCCTGCCTGAATTTTTGAGGAGGCTCAACCCTTGTGCTTCCAATTAATAATACATCTTGATGTTTTAAGACATTCATACCCTTGACAGGCTAAGGATCCCTGTGTAGACACATTTCTGAGTAGTGCCACCTTAAGGCAAGACATATTTTTGGGCCTTCACTTTGGAACACGTTTAAATGTTTACCCATTTAAGCCAATTCAAGATTCTGTGAAACAATATTCAATTGCAAAACAGCCAAGAACTCAAGCTGGCCGTTATCTGCCAGCCAAATGATATCAATAGAACTATCGAAAAGCATAGATAAAGATTTTTCTTTTTGCACTTGAATCCATTTTTTGTGTTGAAACAATACCTTTTATGGAACTCAGTATCTAACCAGACTATTCCACCGGTTGTTGGAAAGACAGTGTAAGAGTGAGTTGCTGGATATTCAGTAGACTAATGCATAACACACAAATTACTTATTTGTAAGTATGGTTTTGCAGCATAAAGCTATTATATATTCACATGATTTGCATAATCCCGCGATTTACTGGATGGACCCAGAAGAATTATTAGTAGTCTTTATTTTTCTTAATAGGCATCGACATGGGGAAGTCATATGACTCATTATGGTGTCGAACAGAAGCCCACAAATCTTCCTGTCTATGATCTCCATTTTTCCCCCTAATTTTTCCATCCTTGTGACAGTGGCGAGCCGAAAGTTACTATAGAAGAGCTGCAAGCTGTAAACCATACTTATAGGTACGTAGGGTGGTATCTTTTGCAGAATTAAATACTTGCTAGATGCATATGCTGTGCATAGATTATGTAGTAATATTTCCCCTGTGGAGAAGGGTTTGATTAGGAAGTTGTTGTAAAATCTTTTGATCTACAATATTTTCTTTTAATGCCTTAGTGTTTATTCAGTTGTGCTTAGTGTGATATTTGACCATATTGGTGCATTTCAAATGTCTTGTAATAATATATTTCCCAGGAAGGCTAATGTAGTGCCCTTCTTTCTTCCAGTGCAAGCATAATTTTTAGTTGCCATGTGGAAGCATAACTGAATTGTTTGCACAATTCAGTTTACAGTAGTACCTTCAGAGACTGCTAATGCCGTCATTGCGAAGTATGCGTCACGAACAAATGAATAGTTTTTGTCATGTTTTGTATCTCCTAAATATAATATATTAGAGATCGTCTTACATCTAAGGCTGTGCAATCCTATTTCTGCTGAATTTGTAGGAATTTGAAAGAATGAAAGTAGTTGAATGTATTGATTGATATGAAAAGGTGAAATTACCCTTTGGTAGTAATGACAGATTTGTTCTTATGAAATCTTTGAGGATATTTAGGTACGGCTTTTCCACTGTGAAAGTCTGTAATTCACTAACTCTTATTAGTGACGTAGTTGGAATGAAAAAGGTTGATTTTAATGTAAGATGTTTCAGGCTTGCCTAGTGGATAGGCTTCAAGGGTAGTTTAATTAATCCTGCCAGCGCCTGATTCTCAAGTTCCACTGAGGTGCTGGCACTCCCTATGGAGAGAATAGCTGTTTAGCCACCTCAAACAATATTCTTGTGACTGAACCTGTAAACATTTAGCATAGTTGCAGTGGCAGAGAAATGAACGTGTCCATGGTGTAGCTGAGTCCACCTTCTAACAAATGTTAAGTAACTTATAATTACCTTCTCGCTGGTTAATGTGTGCAGGTTGTTATTTCTGTGACACCAGTTGTAATATCAATGCCATTGTACCTCACAGCATTTTCTAGTTCAGAAGCCAAGCTTCTTGCTGTAGAGTCTGTGGTTTGGGGGTGATAAAATGACCCCTCAGTAATGTGAGTAAATCACTGTATATTGGTAGGTGATGCCGTCTTGGGTAGACACCTGCATGAGGTGCGAATACTACATCTGTTGTGCTCACCTGGGTGCTATCTTTATTAGTACTCTCTTATACTACTGTGTACCCTTTATTTATATTGGTACCCGTTCAATTACATGTTTTAATAATTGCTCTTGTATCTCTTGAAGCCACACCTTTAGTTGCTGAGGTGTGTTGTATTGAGGCTTTAAATGTATTGCTTGGAGTTTCTTTACAAACTCTACACAAATACTGTGTTTTATCAGATTTAATACTCATTTGTTCCCAATGTTGGTAGATATGATGTCTACCTCCCACTGGTTATGGGTTTTGGATGTTGTGGATGCAGATAAGAGTAATTTGTCAGAAGCATTCGAGCTTTAAAAGGCCCGTCCTCCACCTTTGCACCTTCCTCATAGCCTTTGTTTTTGCTGGGAAGATTGTTGTCATTATCCTGTGCTCTTTAAAAGGTGTGGCTTGCTGTGTTGTTTGAAACGTAGATATTTAGGGCTAAATTCCTTGACCTCTTTTATCTGAAGACATCCACCTTTTAAAATATAACCTCTCATTTGCACGCCCCCCCCCCCATAATTTTGACCATGTCACTGGCCTTCTCCATATGCTCCAATGATTAATCAACCAGGGATCTAAAATGGTTGTACCCTGTGAAGAGCATATCAATTATACTGGCCTGCATTTCAAGTTTAAAACCTGAAATCCACAGCCAAGCGTGCCTGTGGCACACTGTTCCTGGCATCAGCTACTGACTAGCCATATATAATGCTGATTTAAGGCATATATTGATGACATTCTTTTCCTCTTCAACAATTTTCCTCAATGTCTTCAGAAACTCCTGTAGCAGATGTTTTATTATTTCTTTGACCTCATCCCACTGCTGATCAGAATATGTGTTTAAATGCGCATTAGAATTTGCTGTTCACCGCTGGGTTGTTGTTTATGTCTCAATTTTTCTACTTACCCCACTAGCATTATAATAATAATAATAATAGTCAAACTTGTAAAGCGCCTGGATACACCAACTGTCTCTGTCTGGCAGTAGGGCATGCATTGCCTTTGGTAGCGCACTCTTTTTAGCTGTTGTCATGATAAGACTGTCTGCTTCTTCATGGGATTTATTGTGGGTCTTGAATAGAAGCGTTATACCTCTTTTCTATTCTTGGGGTGACAGCTATTACCGTGGATGGTTTAAGGAATTCTTCCCTTCCTTGCTGTAAGACTGCAGGTAACATAGGTAAGTGATGCTTTCTCTACTGAGGTGTTATGTTCTCTAAAATAATTCCTGTTCTGAATCCATTTGGACCCGAAAGGTGTCAGTTGCCTTGACATTGTGCTATAATGTAATGTTGTCTAGTGGAGTAAGTATGCTAAGGTAGAGCATGATTTCTTCCTGAGGTGAGCATCTCTCTACATCATGCCAAACTGTGTCTTCCTTTTCCTCTATATCAAATTTTATCTCAGGGTCCTCTGTGTCTAGATCAACCCCTAATTCATCTTCCAAATGGTGTTCTTCTACTAGTCAATTCCTCCTAAAACTGTTGTGGCTTATGTAGAGCTACCTTTCCCTGGTCCTGGGCCTTTTGTGTCTTATGTAGGTTTCTTAATTCCTACGAGTCTTAGAATCTTATAAGAAACTAAAGCTTCCTCAGAAATCTGCTTCTTTTTCTTTAGATTGGCTATTTCTGCATCAACCGATTTTTTTGAATTCTTCTAGCCTTCACAGCCTCTTCTGTTTCTGAGGTACTTTACATTAGCATCAAAGATTTATATTTTTGTTTTGGAGCTCGATCGTGTTGTGTATTTGACTGTGACCTTTTGTCTTTACTCGAACTCTTTCTGTATTGAGTTGTTTGGCTTGTCTCTTGATTCCTGATTGTGCTCTGAAGTCGGGGCAGTGGGTATGTCACTTGGTTTTTAGACTCGTATCATTCTCTGAAGTCAAGTCCAAACAGGTTTTATGCTGTTGGTTTCGATTGTGCACCCAGGTTGACTCTGATAATTTATCTTTGTCTTTACGACCTTGATCACTCTCAGAAGTTGTCTTGTGACTTGGATGCCTCCTTACCATTAACTTTGACTTTATATTCAGAAGGCTATGTCTTGAAAATCTCTTTGATGTTGTGCTGCCTAGACATCAAGGGATTTTATTATGTGATCTTTCCTTCTCCTTAACATTTTTTTAAATTTACTTCAACCTCTTAATATCTATCATTGATGACTGTAGAGTGGGGTTTAGTAATTGTTTTTTCAGGTGAAGTATTCTTACTCTCAAAGACTTTGAATGAAACAATCTCAAGGTTGAGATCCATGCTTTCCCCCTGAGCCTCCTCTGAAATGTACTTTTCCTACTCTAAATCCATCGCTTTCATGGATGAGGTCTGCTTTAATCCCATTCTCTTACAGACTGCACCATATCAGCTTTTGCCCAGTGACCGAGGTGATTTTTTCTCTATGAACTAGAGCAGAGGTTTACAAACTGTGGTGAGATCCCCGGGGGGGGGCTATATAATTGATTTTGGGAGGGAATTATTATGCCATTTATGCCCATCATCCTTAAAATGGTGCTATGTTTTAGTATAACAAAACAGAATGGCAGCGAGTCACTCTGTAATGGGCTGTCAGTGATGCTTTCTTTTCATATCTTGGCTGGAAATG
This sequence comes from Calotriton arnoldi, assembly GCA_963921515.1. Lineage (NCBI taxonomy): Eukaryota > Metazoa > Chordata > Amphibia > Caudata > Salamandridae > Calotriton > Calotriton arnoldi. The sequence goes on from CAWUFW010002846.1 coordinate 1,813,022, forward strand.
GGTGTTAAAGTGGGACGGGGCAGGGGAAATCAGTGCTCCAAATAGCCCTCAAAGTCTCTCCCTCATTTCAGATAAAGGATCGTGCTGTGGACACTTTTAGGGAGTCCAGGCTGCCACTAGCTTGTTGGCAATCATGTATTTCATTCCATTTTTAAAGTAATAAAAGAACAATCTGGAGGGCCCCAATGATTTTTTATACATGAGGGTGGCAAGGTGTTAAAAAGTTTGAAGACCATTTAACTAGAGTCTCTGGTTTAAAAGACGAGCAGACATTACACTTCTATGAGTTAGGGTTTCTTGGACGGCATAACATACATATCGTATGTTCACCATTGGTGATGGACCTTCATTTGCAGTTAAGGCAGAATTTAAGGAGCATGCTCAGAAACAACATCCCTCCTTATACACACTCTCCCTCTCAGTCGAAGCCTCACATGCAGAAACTTGTTCCATCGATCCAGCGGTGCCGTTTGTTTCTCGGACTCACGAAGTGGTTGTCATGTTTTTCAACAAAATATTTCCTTCCCTCAAGAAACCCACAAGCACACCTTCAAACCGGACAGTGGATAAGAGGAATCTAGGATGGATATCACACACGGGGGCATTAAGGGCTTAACCTCAGTGTCACAGTGAGTCGGAAGACTCCACTCATGTTGATGCGCACTAAGAAAAACAAACCCAGTTATTGTATGGGGGGATTAGAAACAGGATGTGAATCTAGAAGAGATTCCTAGCTGCAAAATATTACAGTGACACATAAGCACACCGCACTTGAAATTGAAGTCGTACTTAAAATAAAAGCAATGCTCTGAAGATTTTCGCCATTAATTCGGTTGCCTTTGATAGAGTGCGGATGTGCTCTTTAATTTGTAGGGGTGCATTATAATCATGAGTTGGTCGCACCTGCATTTGTTCTATTGTCGTATTAAAATAATGGTGTTAGAAATGTACCGTAATAACATGAAAGTGTTGTGTTATAGTTGTTTCTACGTGAATGTGAAAGATGTTTGCATTATAGAACAGATGTGCTCAGCTAAAAGCCTGACGTGCAACGAATTATGTATGCCTATTTCCAGTTATTCACGTATTTGATGTGCTTATGTAACTCAGTGAATTAGAAGTGCTCAGCAAACTTCCATTTATATGTAACTTCATGAGGCTTGTATGCCATTTTCTTAAGTTGGCCGATTTCTGTAGGCCTGTAAATGTAATTTACCCTGGAAGCTCTCTAGTGGGATTTAAAGCGTAGGTTTGAACCTTATGTGCATGTTGAGTTTGTTCTTTCTCACTATTTTCCGTTGCAGGTGGTGAATTCATCATTGTTAGTTAGAATAACGCTTTTGTTTTACGAGTTAGGCTCGGAGAGCAGTGGATACAATGAGCGTATGAGAAGCTGATATGGTGAGACAGTGTTCTTTTTCGCTGGAACAGGCCTGGGGAGCAGGGTCATCGCGCCAGGAGCTGGGAGAGCAGAGGTGGAGTGGAAATTCACCTATGAGAAAGTGCCCGTTGGGACGGGTCTATGAGGAGACTCAAATGGGCGTGTTTTGTGATCTTGAAGTCTGAATTAGGGACAGTGTCCCAGGAGTTGAGTTAGGAGAAGAGCGGAAGACACTAGAAGAAGAGGAGCATCTTAGAACGAGCTCCGTAGCTTATGCTACTTGACCCATACAACGTGAGTGTACTTCTTAGGAAGTCGTCACGCGCTGACACCTTTACTTTGTCCTAACTTTCCTGGGGAAAATGCTAAGTAGGGAAGTCATCTTAGTGATAGTGTAGGGATAGATTCATGCTTTTCACGTATGAACCTGTGATGAAGTCTGACATAGACGTGGAGGCACTTATTGCCTGCGTTCTGTTCCTGGAGGTTATCTTCTGTTTTTGCTTCATCGAGTCAACTTTGCCCGTAAGTTTGGCTTTGTATTAGTTCTGATGTATTTCTGCAACCTCGTTTTGAGGCGTATGTCCAACTATGTATGGCTTTGTAATAAATCAACTAACTTGGAAATTGGAGTCTGTGATCCTTAGAAGTCATGAATTATTGGGCCCGCAAATGGTGTTGTAAGTGGTGATTACGGTATATATCTTCCCTCTACACTGCCAAGCAGGAACCAATGGTCCATCCGCCAGAGAGTGGTCCAGAGTAAATTATAGGTGGAACCTCAGCCCCATCATCTTGTCCCTCTCTCCTCTTACTATGCATAAACTTCTCTTGCTACACCATCACCTCCAACTCATCTGACTGATGGAAATGAGAGGAGAAAGGAGACATGGGTTCACCGACGTAACGAGATCAATATTGCAAGAAAAGTGAAGTAGAGGGATAAGGAAGGTATGGATAAAGATGGGGGTAGAAAGATACAGGAAGTAGGAAGAGATGTAAGGTAAACAGATAAAGATGAGGTAGCCAGAAAGAAAGATAGCATAAAGAAGAGGCAGAGAGATAGGTAAGCTTCAGGAGTAAGAGTGAGAGAGCTATTGGTAGTTAGATGGCAGAGGCGTGCTGTACACTGACCAATGAGGTATAGAGAGTGGTAAGGTAAAAATAGAGTAAGAGGTAAACAGGTAGACAGACAAGAGGTTGAGGTAATGAGACAATAGAGAAATGCAAGGTAGAGAGAGTAGGGAGGTAGAGAGTCTGGCAAAATGAGAAGTAAGGTATAGAAAGACTCGTGAGCCTAAGAAAGTGGTGAGGCTGGAAAGAAGGTTGAGAGAGATGCAGGGATAGTAGAATAAAGTATGATGCATAGAGTGAAAAGAAGCAAATTATACAGAAGTAGGTGAGGGAGAGAAAAAGGCAAGATTGATACTGTGGTAGAAGGAAGGTAAAGAAGAAGGAGTGGTAAGGTAGAGAGAGAGAGAGGAAGGCATGGAGACTGGTACAGAGATAGAGATAGGCAAGATAAACAGAGGTGTAAAGAGAGAGAGGGAGAGCTGAGGCAGAAAGCACAAGATGAAATGTAAGGTTCAGAAAAAGACGGGAAAGAGTGAAATAATGGTAGATAGAGAAACATGTAAAAAAAGAATGGTAGGGAGACACAAGTAAGATAATGAGAGAGGTGAGGTAGAGTGCACAGAGGAGGAAAGAGAGAAAGAGGGAATGTGGAGAGGTGTGGTAGTGAATAAATGGTGAGAGATTGAGAGGTTAGGTAATAAGAGAGAGGTGGGCTAGGGAGAGATGAGGTAATGGGAGAGATGTGAGGTAGAGAGGGTGAGGCAGAGAATGGTGAGGTAGAGAAAGAAGAGAGGTGAGGTAAAGAGCGATGGAGAGAGAGAGGTGAGGTAAAGAGAACTGAGCTTGAAAAAGTTGGGGTAGATGGAGGAAAGATACAGGGAGGTTACTAGGTAGAAATGGGTGGTTAAGAGGGAGAGAAATACAGTTATGCATAGAGTGTGGTAGAGTGAGAGGTGATGCGAGGAGAGACAGTGGTAGAGATATGTGTATTGAAAGAAAAATGAGGTAGAGGGTGAAGAGATAGTGGGTAGAGAAAGAGAGATTAGAGATAGATAGATATGGGGTTGGTACAAAGAGATGGAGAGATAGGAAGAGAGAAAACCTTAAAGTGAAAGGGGTGAGGTAGAAGAGCTGAAGCAAAGCAGAGAGAGAGAGGAGACAGAAAGATACATGAGGCAAAGAAAGAGTTAGAAGGTGTTAGAGAGTGATGGCAGAGGTAGTCTAAGAGAGGGGTAAATAAACAAGTGAGGTAGAGAGAAGTCCGGGGACTAAGTGATTGGTGTGGCAGAAAGAGATGTGTTATAACAAGTTAGAGAAGTACAGGAAGAGAGATAAAGTAAAAAACGTGAGGTGGAAAGAGAGGGGAAAGGTAGAAAGACATCCAGGGCAGACAGCTGGAAGTAGGAGGAAGTTAAAGGGAAGTAGGGAGGTGTCAGCAAGGTAGGAATAGAAAGACAATACAACGGGAGACAGTTGAGCAAGTGAGAAAAAAATATAGGAAGAGTGTGGTAGGGATATTTGAAAAAAGAGGGAGTCAGAGGTAGTTGTAGGCAGAAATAGGGTTAGAAGGTGAGATACAGAAATAAACAAAGGACAGAGTGTAAGAGAAAGTGAAAGAGAGAATCTTCTGAGAGTCCTGATCACTTTGCCTGGGAGTCTTTTGGAAGGTAGGGGGCCCTCAGCAATTGCTCTCTTTACCTATGCATTGAAAGTGCTCTGGGTAAGTGCATTCTGTGCCATGAATCAATTCTTTATGTAAACCTGCATTGATTGATGACAAATGGTGAGTCAGACCGCTCAATATAGCATCCCACCATCCACAACGAGCTAAACGAAAGATTAGATTAGAATAGAATAGATAACTTTAGCTGAGTTCATGTCTGATTGCCATGGCACACAGAAGCCAAAAGAACATTAAGCCTTTATTATAAGTTCGACCTGAATTGGGATGTAACTGGTAACTGCCTGCTGTCCAGCATGGCAATAAGTAATTTTAAACAAGCATTTGCAATGCAATAGGTCTAGCACTTGTCAGAGTTAGAGCTAATGGTGTGGTAAATCACAATGTCTTTTATCTATGTGTTTTGGTTTCGAGTGCAGTGGATGTACCAACAGGGACACAGCTGCAGCACCGCGTAGAGGACTTAGAATGAAGAATTACCAATGGCACCAGAGAAGCAGCTGCAGCACTGTCTAGGGGACTTTGAATGAGGAATCACTAACAGGACCAAAGATGCAGCTGGAACACTGCCTAGAGGACCTATAATGAGGAATTACCAATGAGACCAGAGAAGTAGCTAGCAGCACGGTCTAGGGGACTTAGAAAAAGGAATTGCTGAAGGGACCAGAGAAGCAGCTAGCAGCAATGCCTCGAGCACGAAGAATGAGGAACTACCATTGTGACCAGAGACACAGCTGCAGCACTGCCTAGAGGATTTAGAATGTGGAAATTACTGACGGGACCAGAGAAGCAGCTAGCAGCACTGTCTAGAGGACTAAGAATGAGGAATTATCAATGGGACCAGAGAAACAGCTAGCAGCACTGCCTAGATGACTAAGAATGAGGAATTAGCACTGGGTACAGAGACACAGCTGCAGCACTGCCTAGAGGACTTAAAATGTGGGAATTTCCGATGGGACCAGAGTAGCAGCTAGCAGCACTGTCTGGAGGACTTAGAATCGGGGAATTACAGATGAGACCAGAAAAGCATCAAGCAGCACTGTCTAGAGGACTTAGAATGAGAAATTACCACTGGGACCAGAGAAGTAGCTAAGGGCACTGCTTAGAGGACTTAGAATGGGGAATTACCGACGGGACCAGAGAACCAGCTAGCAGCACTGCCTAGAGGACTTAGAATGAGGAATTACCACTGGGACCAGAGACGCAGTTGCAGCACTGCCTAGAGGACTAAGAATGAGGAATTCCCACTGGGACCAGAGAAGCAGCTGCAGCACTGTCTAGAGGACTAAGAATGAGGAATTACCACTGGGACCAGAGAAGCAGCTAGCAGCACTGGCTAGAGAACTAAGAATGAGGAATTACGGGGGGCGTGGCTTGCCAGCACCCAAGATGGCCGCCTTTGTGTAGAGCTCCGGCTGTCGCCGTAGCTAAAATCCCCCATATCCGTCACTAATATCCGTTGGCTTGCTCTAGCATGAATGACTGAGACCCCCTTGACGATCGGTCTCACCTGCCGTTCGAGTGAAGGAAATCGGCGGTCGGGACCCGAAGAACTCGGTCCCGACGTCCTGAGCCACTGCGGAGACGGAGCATCGGCCGTGACGTTGCACGGCGCTCCACAGCGGGCTGTGAGCTGAGACCCGGTGTGGCATCCGGAGTCGCGTCGGCAGTGTTTCTACTGCCCCCGCGGCGGTGCCGCTCGTGAAACCCCCGCGGATCCTGTATTGTCTGCGGCGCGCCGCTTCAGGGCCCTCGGCCGCTGGAGGGAGTTGCGGTGAACATCGAGGACTTCAGACCTTGGGTTCCTTCAAGATACCGGCCAGCCGTACGAGTGAACGCCCGTGTGGAGGTGAGTGCTGGGGGCCGGATCTGGGTTCCCGCCTCCCCCCATGGTGCTTCCCCACTTGGACCCTGAGGATCACAACAGCATTTGGCGTGGCCGCCATTTTGTGCCTCCCCCTCCTGATTGGGACGAGTCGGGCCGTTCGGGTCCCCCGTTCCTTCTGGCTTGAGGCACCGAGTGAACTGTGGTCTGCGGGGCCCTCTGTATATAAACATTGCGGGGGTCGTATCACTTATCGGGACTCACTATAAGTCGGGGGCTTTCCTGTCCGCTCCCCCCCCCGTCCTCTACAATGCATTTCGGACACTGGCTCGTTCTACATGCACTAGTGGTGGCCCTCATTGGGTGAATCGTCGGCCTGTGTACCTTGTGTGGCTGGGGAGGTGGTGAGTGAAATTGGCCAGTGATGCTTATATCATTTTGTGGATTGGAGAGCTCGCTACTGAGGACTTGCCGTACTCTCTTTGTCTACTATCCCCTGTATGTGGTTGCGTCACACGTGTTTGATCCCCATCATAAGCCCTGTTATTGTAGGAATGGCCACTGCTAAGGGCTCCAAGCAGCCTCCTGCTGCGCGACTCGCCAAATATGCGCATACTAGGTCGGATGGGGCTGAGGGACATAAGGGCTCAGCGGACGCAAAGCACCACTCAGAAGATGATGCCCTGACCTTGGTCGATGTAATGGCGGCGATCCAGGGGGTTCGCACGGCACTGGAAGGGAAGATTGACACAGTGACTACCGAGATCACCCTGATCCGCGCTGACCTGAGAAACATGGGGGATAGGGTCAAGACAAATGAGGGTTCCATCTCCACCCTTCAACAATCTACAAAAGTGATGGAAACCACGATTAAGCGCCTTCAAGCGCAGACATCGGATCTTGCGGTTAAGCTGGAGGACTATGAAGGCAGGGCGCGCCGGAACAATGTTCGAATTTTGGGGGTTCCGGAGAGGGCGGAGGGGCAGACGGCGGATCTCTTTGTGGAGGACCTCATTCAGAAGCATTTGCAGCCCCGATCCCTGTCGCAATTTTTCTCTGTGGAATGCGCTCACAGGATCCCTGGGGGGCCCCCCAAGTCCGGGGCCCCGCTGCGCCCTCTTCTGGCTCGAATCTTCAACTTCCGAGATAGGGATGCTATCCTTCAGACGGCGAGGGCTGCTCCACCGATTAAGTTCGACAATTCTACCATAACCTTTTTCCCTGACTTCACTTACAATGTACAACTACAGCGTCGGTCCTTTTTGGAAGTCAAACGTGCACTCCGGGGCCACAATTTAAAGTACGCTATGCTGTTCCCTGCGAAACTCAGGGTGCAGGACGCTGGGAAGACATGGTTCTTCCAAACCCCGGAGGACACTTGGGACTGGTTGGAGGGTTGGAGATCAGCTGAGGCGCGGAAGCGTTGCTCCCCATCTGGAGACCCTCGCTCTGGAGAGGTGTGACGCCCTGGGGGCCCTACTGGTATGAACAATGCCTCGAGTATTGTAGAAATGTATGCACTGTTGGGTTGTGCCACTGAGGGTTAATGAAGACTCTTGCTCAGTTTTGAATTGGTGCGAGTTATAGCAGACTTGTCAGTTTACAGGAGTCTCTTGATGGCCTAGTAGCACTGTTTCTTCCTCGGGGTGTTTGGTCGGGGCTAGGGGGGTTGGCGGGGGTGGGGGGGCGGTTTGGTATTGCTGAACGACGTTGGGCAGTTGTGATGAGAAGCTCGCTATACTGTTTGATATTGAGCAAGTCTATGGTTTTGAAAAGGGGGGGAAAAAATTGTATTTAATGGGCGGCGCTCTTGGGTTGTCTGGGCTGAGTAATGTTCCCCTATATATAGTCTGTTGGTGTTTGGGTATACAGGCGCTCTGCAAGTTTGGGGGGTGGGCAGTTTTAAGTCCACGTTGCAGGGAGGCAGGGTGGGGGGTCTTTTTGAGTAGTTTTCGGGGTTTTCTTTGTGTGTTTTCATTTTATTTTTTGTGTAAGTGTATTTCAAATGGTCGATTTTAAGAGTCTAAAATGTATCGGAGTCTGTCTACTTGTGTGGGCGTTTGTTGTAGGAGCACATGATTATTTCGAATTTAATCGCATATCATTTATGGGATGATCTTTACCGGGGCAAATCTCCACAATGCCAGAAATATCCCCCCTCTGTGTTGGGGGCCGGGGGGCCCCACCTCTAGCTATGCTGGATGAGTGTGGTTGATTGTGTGGGCCTGCCGCTGGGCCGTCTCAAACTTCTCTCCTGGAACGTCAATGGTCTGGGGGATCGAATAAAGAGAGGTGTAGAGTTGCAGTATCTTAAACGACAGACTCCTGACCTGGTGCTTCTTCAAGAAACTCACATCCAGGGTCCCTCTTACTGTGCGCTCAACAGGTGGTGATATAAACTCATAGCCCACGCAGGTTATATTTGTGGCTCTAGGGGGGTTGGCATCCTGGTACGCAACTCCTTTCCTTTTCAGGTTCAGAAAGTTATACGTGACCCTTCGGGTCGGTTTGTTTCGGTCTCGGGGAGATGGGAGGGTAAATCTCTCAATGTCACATCCTTGTATATCCCTCCTAAGCTTCACACCACCACCTTGAATGACTTGGGTACGCACCTGTTGAATCTGCCCGAAGGGGACATGCTTTTAGGATGTGACTGTAACGCAGCCTTAGATGGAATGTTGGATCGTCTTCCCCCTAGACCTCGCGAAATATCGGGTAAATTGTTGGCTGACTTTTTGAGAGCTCTAGGTATCATAGACGTCTGGAGAGTCTGCAATCCTGCTGAGAAGCAATATACTTTTCATTCTGGTGTGCATGGCAGTCTGTCACGCATTGATTACCTCTTTTGTAAGGCTACTCAGCTTCATATGTTCGATAAATTATCCCTTCTTCCCAGGGGGATCTCCGACCATTCACCTATTGTGACTTATTATGGTGGCGTGCCCCCCCGCCGGCCGTCGAGATATGGTTCTTCAATCCTGGTATCTTAGAATTCCAGAAATACGCTCCAAACTGACTGAGGCCACCCAACGTTATTTTGAAGAAAATGTGGGCTTGGTCCAGTCTGATGTGGTATTATGGGAAGCATTCAAGACCGTGATACGGGGGTGTGGGGTGGCGGCTGTGGCAGGACACAAGAAGGAAAAGCAGCAACAACTCGAGACTATTGAAAGTGAGATTACGGCCCTTGAACAAGACTTGGTGTCTGAGAGGTCATCAGAGAACTCACATAAACTGGCCATTAAGCAGAAAGAATACAGGGATATTGCAGATGATTCAGCTAGGACTCATTATAGGCCACTCAACACAGGATCTATGACATTGGCGATAAGGCTAGTAAGTTGTTGGCCTGGCTTGATAGGAGGGAGCTAGCGAATAGATGGGTCGCTAAAATTGTGGATGATACTGCCGTCGGTCATCATGATAGAATAGGTATTGCAGACGCCTTTGCCACTTATTTTGCCAGGGTTTACTCCCCCATGTCCTCCGCTACCCAGGAGGAGGCGGCAGAGCTGCTCGCTACGTTGCCACTACCGTGTCTTGACTCCCAAGAGGTCACGGAACTAGATAAGTCGCTGACGACTGATGAAATCTCTAAGGCCATCTCCTCCCTACAGTCCGGGAAGGCCATGGGTCCTAGTGGACTCCCGATTGAACTGTATAAAACCGTGACTTCCCTTATTACCCCTTATCTGCTGAGAATGTACGATGCAAGTGTGCAAGAGGGCATTCTCCCAGCCACGCAACGCTTGGCTAATATAGTCGTCATTCATAAGCAAGGCAAACCACCAGACCAATGCTCTTCCTACTGGCCCATTTCCCTCCTTGACCCTGAGGTCAAAATCTTGGCTAAGGTACTGGCTCTGCGCCTCTCACCCCTCCTTCACAAATTGATTCATCCGGATCAGTCCAGCTTTATGCCGACCAAGAACACAGCACTAAATCTGAGTCGCTTATTTGGGGTTCTGGGACGGGCCTCCACTATCCAAGAGGACTCGGTCATTGTGTCCTTGGACGCCAAAATGGCGTTCGACATAATCGAATGGCCTTTTCTTTTTGCAACGCTGGAAAGATATGGTTTTGGCGGCCGATTTCTGTTGTGGGAACGTCTCCTCTACTCGAAACCCTTGGCGAGAATTGCGGTGAACGGAAGTAGGTCGGTCATTTTTTAGTTGGGGCGCGGCACAAGACAAGGGTGACCATTGTCCCCTCTGTTGTTTGCCTTAGCGCTTGAACCTCTTGCTATATGGCTCAGGGGAAACCCTCTGATTCGGGGATTAAACTGGTCACCGGAGTGGATGGTCAAAGTGTCCCTCTACGCGGACGACATTTTGCTTTATCTTGCCAAGCCCCGATCCTCGATCCATAGAGTGCTTCATATATTCACCCTATTTCAAAGGTACTCCGGTTATACTATTAACTGGGATAAATCTCTGATATATATCCTGAGTGGACACCCTCCGCTCCTCCCGTCGGACTGTGGCGCTAAGATTGTCACTGATGGCTTCCAATACCTAGATATCTACATCACGACAGATGAGGCGGTCTTTTATCGGTGCAATTTACTGCCCCCCCTTCAACGTCTTAAGGCAGATGTACAACATTGGAGGGCTCTCCCTCTTACACTCTTGGGGAGAGCGGCGCTGTATAAAATGATGGCGCTCCCTCGCTTCCTTTATGCGTTGCAGAATACACCACACTTAGTCCCAACTCAGTATTTCACTTCTATCGAGTCCGAAGTTCGCAACCTCTTGTGGAACTGCGGCACACCCCGAATCGCCTTTGCCAAAATCATTAGGAGCTGGTACGATGGCGGCATAGCTTTGCCGTCCATCAGATCATATTACTGGGCCTCACAACTTATTGCCCTTAACCACTGGATGCATCGACCAATTGACGATCCGGCATATCGGATGGATAGACACAATATGCTACCTGGCACTTACTTAAGGGCCTTGTATGGTGGGTCAAAACAGGAGCCCAAGTTCACCCCGACCTCCACGACAGTCTCCATCTGGCACCTTGCGAACTCAGCGTTGGGCTGGAAGGGCAAAATTACGCAGGCGACTCCATTGTTTGACTCTTGTCGCCTGGGTATGCTTGGGCGACAACCTGGGTTTGATAAATGGGATTTGATTGGCCTGTCTAGTGTGGGCGACCTGTGGGTTAGGGGCGGTATGGTGCCTTTCAGTGATTTGCAGCAACAATACCAACTACATGAGGGGGAAATGTTCCGCTATCTTCAGGTACGCAGCGTACTGACCAAGGTGCTTTCTAGAGGCGAGGACTTGCCGGTGTCTTCCCCTTTGGAGGATAGGTTATTGGACGACTATCTCCCCAACAAAGCCATATCTCTCACATATCGTAAACTCCTCAATAACTCACCTGACCCCCTTGATAAAATCCGTGCGAAATGGTGCTCTGACGTGGGTGAGATCTCCGACGAGGAATGGAGGGAGGCCCTGGCGTCACCCCGTGAGGTTGCGATTAGATCCCGGTTTAAATTGATTCAACTTAAAGTATTGCATAGGGCCTATTACACCAGCTCCGTATTGGTTAAAATGGGTCTTTTAGACTCTTCGTTGTGTCCCCGTGGCTGCGGCCAAGTAGGTACTTATTTGCATCAATGGTGGGACTGTCCGACTCTTCAAAGATATTGGGGGGAGGTCATCTTTGTTTTATCTCAGACTTGCGGTAAAGAAGTGGAGGCTACCCCGAGGTTGTGTCTCTTGAACATTTGGGATGCCAATGATCTGTCTAGACCGGAGCAACTGTGGGTCACTTTGGGATGCATGGTGGCTAAGCGGAACATCGCTAGAACTTGGAAAGGAGGGGTTGATTTGAAATGCGTTGATTGGGAATCCGATATGGACTGGTGCATGCAGGCTGAGAGAGTGGTATACGAGAGTAGAGGTTGCCCGAGTAAATGGTTGAGAATTTGGGCCCCTTGGAATAAGAATAGAGGTTGGCTGTGCGCCCCCTTTAATGTCGACTCCCCGTTTGCGGTTGATAACGAATCTTTGTAATTGTGCTTCATTGGATTTATTTATGGATACGACGCCTCCAATTGGGCTACCTTCTGGTATGTTTGAGGTATTGTCCCCAATTATTTTATTGGACTATTTCATATTTTAATGTCTTATTGTGCAGTTTGATGATGATTTGTTTTGTATTTGTTTTGATTTGTGTGGTGTCTTTTGATGTGTTTTTCATCAATAAAAAAGATTTTCAAAAAAAAAAAAAAGAATGAGGAATTACCACTGGGAACAGAGATATAGCTGCAACGCTGCCTAGCGGACTAAGAAAGGGGAATTACCACTGGGAACAGAGACACTACTGCAATACTGTCTAGAGGACTTAGAATGGAGGAATTATCACTGGGACCAGAAACACAGCTGCAGTACTGCTTAGAGGACTAAGAATGGGGAATTGCCACTGGGACCAGAGAAGCAGCTAGCAGCACTGGCTAGAGGACTAAGAATGAGGAATTACCATGGGGAACAGAGACGCAGCAGCTGCACTGCCTAGAGCACTAAGAATGAGGAATTACTACTGGGACCAGAGAAGCAGTTGCAGCACTGTTTAGAGGACTAAGAATGAGGAATTACCACTGGGAACAGAGACACAGCTGCAGCACTGCCTAGAGGATTACGAAAGGGGAATTACCACTGGGAATAGAGGCACAGCTGCCACATTTGTGACCAGATAAAGGACAAGATTTACAGCCACGTTTACATAAACGAAGCAACGGAGCTCTGAGCAAGTGAAACATAATGCTAAAAACGAAAGATTGGGTGAAAGGGAGCCAGCGAGTAAAGTCAAATTTTTAACATTCTAACTTTGTGACTGCTCAACTTGATCTTCAGTGACCCAGACTCTGTAGATCATAAGTGAAAGCTAAGGTGCGAACACAGGGAAAAATGGTGGGTGGGAGGGGAAAGCACTAACACTGGTCAGCTGCTCACGTTTGCAACATTTCCAGAACATGAGGCAGGCAATCGGAAAAAAATAGTGCGTGAAACAAACTGAAATGGACAGATGAGCCCTGTAACAGGGCCAGTCGCTATGTGAGGGAACAACAGACCAAAAGGAGGGACAAATGGGCATGATTTACCATCCAAAAGTAAGGAATTTAGAAAGGCATCCGGAACAACCAATAACAAGCGATGGGCTGGCTTGAAGCCCATGTACTTAATACACCATGCCTCGCAGCGCAAGCGCGCTGCTAGGCTGGACCTAAAAAGGTAAAAAGCACTATGACATGGCCAGTTCTGGCCGTGTCATAGTGCTTTTTTATTGCTTCCAGAGGCAACATAGACAAGGATTTTGGTGGGGGTGAGTACAGGAGAGGGGCTGGAGGTAAGCAGAAAGATAACGGAGGGTCAGCAGGAGGGGCTGGGGACAAGCAGACAGAACAGAAGGTGTGTGGGAGATGATGTAAGCAAGCAGATGGACAACAGATGGTGAGAGGGAGGAGCTGGGGGCAAACAGACAGACAATGGAGGTTCAATGGGTGGGACTATGGGTAAGTAGACAAACAATGAAGGGTGGGTAAGAGGGGTTGGTCCAAGCATATGGACAACAGAGGCTGTGCAGGAGGGGCTGGGGCAAGCACATGGATAATGGATAGTTGGGCGGTGGAACAGACAATCAGGAGTGGGTGGGAGGAACTGGGGGAGGAACATGGAGGGCAGAGAAGTACAGAGGGAGACAGCTGAAAATGACTCACTCTCACAGAGTGCTTACAAAAAAGTAGCACCAGAAAAAATGTGCAGTTGTGCATCCATGCTCCAGGACCGGGACAAGCACACAAAGAGGAGCATGCCTTTACGGGTGTCTGATCTGTCCCACCTCCAAATGGACAATATTGTTCCCTGTTGAGCAGCACTTTAATAACCGGGTAGTCTTGCAACTTTTCATTTGGCTCTGTCTTCATTAATGAGGCAACCTGTGCTGCCCTTTCTTCTGATGATTGAAACCTGCCCTGAAGTTTCCCCTTTCCACCTTGATCCATGTTGGAGTTCCCGGTAGCAGTGTCTCATTCCTTCCGTGTCACTTGTAATCAGGGATGTTAAGCACCGCTTTTGATGGTCGGCTCCAACTGAAATTCTGAAGGGCACTCTGATGACGTGGTTGCAGCCTTGCCACACTCCATAGCCTGGGAGAATCTGGCTGGAGTAAATCATACCAGGCACTGAAAACTTTAAAAACTTCACTTTATTGGTTTCATGAGGTGCCCTCACGTTAGCGGGTAGCGCTCCTAGGTGAAACGTGTACTTGCATGCAAAACGAACCGTCTCACACGGTGTCACCTTGAGCTTTACATTCAAGTTTAATACGCACGTACCTAGAGAGGGGTGTTAAAATATAGTAGGTAAAGCTTGCGATGTATTCTTGGGCGTGGCGCTGACAGTACTCTGCACAGAGATGGGCGAGCCATTGAAAGCTCAATGCATGCTCGAGCCAGATGCCCGGCTCTGGCTCAGCTCGAGGTCTTGATGGAACCTCGAGCCCATAACGAGCCGAGCTTTCATGTGGATTGTGCCTGCCACCCTCACTCTATCCTCATGCACAAAGAAGTAAAAACAAAGCATTAACATTTGAGGTAAAAAAGAGACAATAAATATCCATTTACAGGCTGATTTGTACAAACTTAAAGCACAAAACTTGCATTAATCCCGGCTTCCCATCTTAACCAATTTGCCTGATGTTTGGCAAATATTTTATTTTACTGATCCTCCTTTGTTTTTCTTCTTATCACATATGAAAGCATCTTCAAATGTGTGAGTTCAGAATGCCAGCTTTACAAAATCCTACTGTGTTTGATTTGATAGACGATATGTTGTTATTTATGAATCTGAGTGATATACAGGATTCACATGACAACTGCCTTTCCTCTTGGGTCACTAATGGCACAATGCTGCCAGGGTTGGCCTGGGGGCAGGAAAGGCTCTAAGTTCATGCTTAAAAACTGTGGATTTTAATAAGTGCTTCTCAGTACAGTGCTGTAATGTTACGTATTAATGTCAGAGCTTCCACATTTAAAATAAATACTGTTTTTAATGTTGATGAGTCGTTATCATATTTTATGTGATGTTTGTAGTATGATTTAAAATCCAAATATTTTTGAGGCACGAGCTCTAGGAGCCAAGTCACATCCTGTGCTTGGCTCTGGCTCGGCCTTTTACTTTGATAGCTCGCTCTCATCTAACTGTGCGCACTGCGGCCCCTTTTGGAGGCTAATTGCTAAGCCTTCAAGAAAGGCTTTTCTCTCCCAACTTGGAGCTGTTGTGCAATCTCCTTTCTGTAGGGGAGGCCACTGTCGCGTGTCGCCGCCTCCTGGTCCCTGCTTTGCTGTGAAAACCGCATTCATTCAGACAGCATTTTATTTCTCAAAGTGATTTTATTGATTTGGGTTTTTAAACTGTGGTGAACAGTTGCGATATCATTCAAGTTAAATTGTAGATTGCATGTGTATGGGGCAATTGGAACAGTAGATTAGTCCCAGAGTTAAATTGTGAAGGTGTGCAGGCATCAGATGCTTGGTTGAGGCCATAACTAAAGGTCTGAAATCAACTTGTCAATGACATCATAATGACGCAATGCGAGAGTATTGGAAGAGAAGGAAAGTGGTAGTTCTTTGTTGCTGTGGGACAGTTGCGTAACAAAACCTCGGTGGGGGGCTCCAAGGTAATACGAGGGGCCCCTTTACCCATTCCCTAACTGCTTTGCTGCTTTTGTTTGCAGCTGGCCAGCCAATGGGGCCCCATTTGAGGTAAACGTGTGGGGACCTCCCCCCCACCATGGGGGATGCTAGGGCCTCTGTTACACCCCTGCTGTGGGAGACTCGTCATAACCTGCTGTCTTGTACAACAAGTGCCCATCAGTGGCCCTCTGCCGAGCTCGGGGTTCATGTCTTTGCCCAATCCAGTTCCATAGTAGAGTTAGAGTACTCGTCAATCTGCCAATCGCCCCATTAAAAGGCTTGATGCTCTTGTCCCTCAGCGCTGTACGAGACAGCATGGGGGGAGAAGTACACAAGTGTGACAGCTGAAAATCTTAGAGTTCTTAAACAAAAAGAAGCATGAAAAAGAAACAATTGTTGGTAAAATCAATACGTCTTGCCTAGGCAAGAGCTATTGGCTTAGCCAGTGTGTTTAGCCATGTTGTACACCAGGTTGGCTGCTGTTCAGCATGCCTAAAAGCTAGTGGTGTAGAGGAGAGTGGCGTGGAGTGGGGTAGAGTGGAGTGTCATGGAATGTTGTAGAGTGGAATGTTGTAGAGTGGAGTGTGGTAGAGTGGAGTGTAGTAGAGTGGAATGGAGTGTCGTGGAGCGTCGTAGCATGGATTGTTGTGGAGTGTCACAGAATGGAGTGTCGTGGAGTGTCGCATAGTGGAGTGGATTGGAGTAGCGCGGAGTGGAGTAGAGTGTCATGGAGTGGAGTAGAGGGGCGTAAAGTGGGACAGAGTGTCATAGAGTGGAGTGGCAAAGAGTGTTGTAGAGTGGGGTAGCATAGAGTGCCATGCAGCAGAGTGGAGTGGAATAGTGTGTCATAGAGTGGAGTGTCATAGAGTCAAGTGTCGTGGAGTGGAGTGGTGGGGCGTAGAGTGGAGGGGCATAGAGTGGAGGAGAGTGTCGTAGAGTGGAATGGCAAAGAGTGGAGTAGAGCAGGGCAACATAGGGTAGCTTGCAGTAGAGTGTCGTAGAGTGGAGTAAAGTGGCATGAGCGGTGTAGAGGGAGTTGCATGGAGTGGAGTGCCGTAGAGTGGAGTAAAGTATCATGGAGTGGCATAGAGTGGAGTGCCATAGTATGGAGTAGAATGTCATAGAGTGTTGTAGAGAGGAGTGGCATAGAGTGGAGTAGAGTACTGTAGAGTGTCATGTCATAGAGCATCATGTCGTAGAGTGTCGTGACATAGAGTGGAGGGGCGCAAAGCGAGGGGGCATTGAGTAGAGGGGCATAGAGTGGAGGGGCGTAGAGTAGAGTGGAGGGGCGTAGAGTAGAGTGGAGGGTCGTAGGGTGTATGGGTATAGAGTGGAGGGGCGTAGAGTGGAGTGGTGGAGTAAAGTGTTGTAGAGCAGAGTAGAGTGGCATAGCACAAAGTGGAGTAAAGTATCCGAGTGAAGAGTCCATAGAGGGGTATAGAGTGTCGTAGAGTGGAGTGGCATAGAGTGGGGTGGAGTGGTGTAGAGTGGCATAGAGTGGAGTCGAGTGCCGTAGAGTGGTGTGGCATAGATGGCTGTAGAGTGGAGTGATGAGGAGTAGAGGGGTGTAGAGTGGCGCAGAGTAAAGTGAAGTAAAGTGGGGCATAAATTAGCTTAAGTGGAGTAAAGTGTCATAGAGTGGAGTGGCGTACAGTGGAGTATCCATGGTGTGGTAGCGCTCTGCCATGACAGACAACACAATTTCAATTGAAATGACCATTACTTTTGCACAAACATACAGTTTTACTAATAAACCTATGTAGCAAACAAACGATAATTTGTGGAAATGGCATCACCCAGTGATTGATTTGTTTTAATCATATGAAAATATTTGTTTCTACCACACTTTAGAATTACAAAAAAGCGCTTCATTTGGCCCTTCTAAATTCTGATATATTCTGAAATATTGCACAGTTTCATTTACAGACATTTAAACTAATTCAATTTTGTTTTGTCCTTGAAAAAGCATTCCCTTTCACATCCCCAGAATGTCACATACATTCTCTCACTTAGAAGCCAGGGAAATAAAAGTAAACGTCAAGCTCCCTTGGAAAACACAGCCTAACATTTGTCCTCTGTCTTTGCATGCACAGCAAATGTGACAAGATAAGAACACAATTTAAAGGCCTGTTTACAGAAAGTGAGCACTGGTGGAAGATTACAAGGAGTAAGTCAGTCAGAGAAGTGGTGAACAGGCTATGCTCCAAGGGAGGGACAAAGACATGCTGGACAGCATAAAACAAATAAAGCCAGCGAATAGAAAAGCAAGCAAATGTGAGTTACAAACCACAAAGGTAAGCAATGGGCGGAATGCATTCCTAGGTCAGCTTTGAGAATGTCCTCAAGAAGTCTTTCTGGTAGGCTGCGATCTAAAAAGTGAGCTTTGGAAGGACACATGCGTGCTTGCTCTGGCGGTGGCACAAACACACAAAGAGGAAAGTAGTCTACAGCAGCTGACCAATAAAAAGCAAGCAAATGAGAGTGACAATGAAGCCAAGCAATGGTAAGCAATGGGTAGGCTCTAAGCCCTCCAATAGAAAACAAAAGGTCTACAAGAGGCAGCACATGACCTCTCTAGGCAGGACCTCAAAAGGGGCAGATTAGCTTTTATGTACAAGTTGTCTTTCACTATCTACATTATAGCACACAGTCAGCTTCTTTAGCTGATTCACTCTTGTATAAGATTTCGATTAATTAGCTCTACTTTACTGCCTCATGGGGCTGTCTACTGACTTCATATAGGACCTTGCTAATTTTATTGCTCATTGTAAGTTTTTTAATTTTATATTAATTGGAGATATCTACCTCTGGTAGCTAGAAGAGCCCACTGCCCGGACGTTGGCAATTGTTTGGATTTCCTCTATATACTTGCTCTCACACATAAAGTCAATTATCCTACACATATATTCAGACACACCCTTCATCCCACTTTTGTCCCTGGTACTTTACTCATGGTTAATCAACCTGTTCAAGTCGGTTGGTCAGATGTTTTTGCCTTGTCCTATCTGCTTATGCTGTAAGTTTAAACAGCCTATTCAGTCACCTCACTCGTGGTCTGAGGCTATTAGAGAATGTTTATCACCTGCTCCCACTTTATCTACTTTCTTCTATTTTTCATAATAGTTTTATTCAAGAAGATATTAAAGCAGGAGTAGTTTTTTTTAAATTCTTGTGCTCTGTCAACCACCCCCTCGATTGCCTCATGTAGGAACTTTCATACTAAACGCTCCTCACCATCAGCTACCTGTACTCAGAACAACTGGTTGATATTGAAGGCTGTTGAAAGTGTCTTGAAAGAGCCTAGAGGTGGAATCGGAGGCAGAATTATAGTTTTGAGGACAGATTTTTCTACATTTAATGCATTAATACAGAACAAAAGAAGGTAAAACAAACATGTATTGTTTACTTTCCTAATAGGATAGCTGCTGCAAAAAGTTCCAGATTGTGCTATGACCTGCCATTACCCATGTGAGCCAATCTCAACTACTTATCCTTCAGGAAACAAATTCCAGATGTTGTTGTTTAAAATTATTAATTGCTGCATGTCTGACACAAGGATAAGTAACTATTTGCTTGATTGGACAAGAGAATACACAAAGGAATGTGCTTCTCCTGAACTGATCTCATCAGCTACATTCACCCAACTCTCTCTGGAAGGTTGTTTAGATTTATTCATGTGAAAATATAACAAGGAAGTACCCATTTTAATTTGATTTTCATGCAGTAGCCATTTCAAAGTGTATCTTGCTAAATATCTATACGCCCATATGTCATAAGAGATGTACAGTTTTTTGCTCTTTTTCAAATCAATCACTTCTAGATTCCTCAAATAATGAATATCAGTTAAGATTCTTGATGGATGACTTTCTGATAATATAGCAACAGTTCATAGTATATTTTTCAACAGCAAAATGATTTCTTAAGATAATGCATTATTGAATTGATGCACTTGAAAGTCAGAGATTAATCTTTCATGTATGTTGGCTGAGCAATACATCTCAAATCCAATTGCTTCTTCTTCAAAGCAAGATTATATTCTATAACAAATATTTCTAGAGTATAGACGTATGTAAAGAATTCCGTGAAATTAAGTAGAAACCTTAATTAATATTTCGAAATAAACCTCTAAATAACATTATTCATATGTGAAATCTTCAATGTTTAAATTTGAAAAATAACTAATTTTTTTAAATGTTATTCCTGTGGGACTATTTGATCACAAACAAAAGATTGTGACATATAGAATTAGTTTAATTACAAAGAAAATTACCTTGGTTCTCACAAACAATCTTAAATGATTTTGATATTAAGGTCCGCATTGCAGAAGGCATGTAGTTCCTGATGGGGCCTCGTAACCCAATTACTGGCCGCATTGAGAATTTTGAGGTCCACAGAGATACTACTGACCTCTCATGTTGCCCGCTGAGAGTTTGACGGCTTAAATCAATTGAAATATCTGGGGCAACTAGAGGGGAGAATTGTATTGTATTGTATTGTATTAGATATTTATTGAGCGCATATATCACCCGTAGGTCTCATAGCGCTAGCTAAAAACAGAAATCTAGGAAGGGCAGGGCAGATTGTTAGAATAACCACGTTTTAAGGGCTTTCTGAAATTTTTTGTGATCAGTTTCCAGGCGGAGCTGTACAGGCAGTGCGTTCCATAGCTCAGGCGCAGTTCTGGAGAAGGACCTGCAACCGTTCCTTACCGTGCGGACCTTGGGGATGGTTAAAAAATGTTTGCTGTTAGAGCGGAGGGTTCTAACTGGCTGGTATTTGGTAAGTTTCTTTGCTAGATAGATTGGTCCATTATTGTTGAGTGTTTTATGTACCAAGCAACATAGTTTGAAGTTAATCCTCTTTCTGATAGGGAGCCAGTGGAGAGTCTTTAGACTGGGAGCCGATGGAGAGCGGGGGGGGAGATTTAAGACTAGCCTTGCCGCGGTGTTCTGCAGAACCTGAAGCTTGGACAGAAGCTTTTCGTTTATGGATGCAAACAGCGCGTTACCATAGTCCAAGCGATTGATGATTAATCCCTGAACAAGGGGCATACGAGAGCAAAGGGGAATCCATTTAAAGATTTTCCTGAGGGATCGCATTAGGCCGTAGCTTGTACGTACTACAGAGTTTACGTGGTCGGCCATGGAGAGTTTATTGTCCATTACCACTCCTAAATTGCGGACTGCTGCCTTGGGCAGGGGGCACGGCCCCAGTGAGGGCGGCCACCAGTCGGAGGACCAAATGTGTTGAGCATCACCAAAGAGCTTGATCTCTGTCTTGCTCGCATTGAGCAGTAGATGGCTGTTTGACATCCAGTCGTTAACATTTGACATACACAGTTTAAATCTGTGTTGCGTATCGGTGTAATCAGGACCGAGAGTGATTAATAATTGCGTGTCGTCGGCGTAGGACACAGTATCAAAACCATGGGCTCTGATTATTTTAGCCAAAGGCGACACGTATAGTTTAAAAAGTGTAGGGCTTAGAATTGATCCCTGGGGAACTCCCTTGTCAATAATCTGGCTTTTGGACGAGAAACCACCTATTTGTACCTTGGAGGACCGGTCCGTTAGGTAGCTCTTAATCCATTGTAAAGCGGGGCCCTCGACACTACACTCCCGTAGGCGCTCCAAAAGGATGCCATGAGAGATGGTGTCGAAGGCAGCCGACAGATCAAGTAGGATCAGGATGGCGGATTGTCTGGCATGGGGTATGAGAATGGGGTATATCTGAGGAAACTGAACCTGGAATTTCTAATTGCCCTAGTAATTTCTCATTCCTCAGAGGATTCTAAGGCTTCAAACAAGAAATTCTGTTATTTGCCACAAGGAGTTATTGTTAACTCTGGGGGTGTGAAATTAACAACCCATTTTCCTGGGACCGCGAATTAAGACCTTAGGAATGCTCTTCATGCCTATGCTGACCACACTAGAGAGTGTAAAAGAGAATCTTTCCCATCCTTTTTGCCACTTACACTGGCCAATGGCTCAGATCATTAAATGCTAACTGATATCATCTGATTTGGTCTACAGGTAACCAGTCACAGCATTAAGTCACTTATCATCTTTCTTAGTTCCATACATTCAGTTCAATTAAATTGGGTAATAATAACATCTGCTATTTACAGTACTTATGAATGGCTTAAACTATGGCATATAGTGGTGTATAAAAATAAGTTATGGACTTGAAGGGTGGTAAGTCTAAGAATATGCACAATAGTATTTTAGTTTCCTTAATGCCACTACTTTAAGTATTTACATATTTATGATATTGTGTAAATTACTGCCCAATTCAATTAGGAGAAGCAATCAGAAAAAAAAAGATGTTTGGGGATCGATCCAACTAATTACATGGTAGGAAAAAAATTCATTAGTTCCTACAGGTGGGAGCCTAGTCCCAGGTAAATTCTTTCAATAATTCAGATACTCACAGAACCTTCCCCAGTTGTTTCATCCATCAAATTTTATGTTTACTTTCTCAATATTTCACAAAACCAAAAACATTACACATAAAATAATCAAACACAATTTATGATTCCTTCCTACCCATACACTCTAAACCTGGTTGCAAAACATCCCAAATATATAAGCATTCCGAGGAGAGATAGTCCATTGCACACCAAAATGAGGGGTACTTTCACCTCCACTCAGTCCATAAAGTGTGTTCTTGTAAATTTAGAGATATAATTTTTACTCCATTGGACTTCTCCACTTCTTCTGGTCGATGCGTTTCGGCCCACTGACTCAGGCCTCATCAGGACATGGGTAAAAAAAGAAAAAAGCAAAGCCACTCTGGTATGAAGGCAGATCTGGCAGGTCCAGCTTTAGGAATGCTCTGCCCTGTATGTCATCCGACAATACCTTCAATGCCCACGTTCTTCCCCTCTACATGTAATATGAGGAGGAATCGCTTCGTCACTATGGGCACATTTTCTTATCATCCACTGTTGGCATGGAATTTCCATGGCAAGGACTTAGAAGCCTGCACTCCGAACACGAGCGGCCAGGACGGACTGCTGATGCTGCCGGTCTAGTTTCACATGCAAGGCTTCCACAGAGCGGAAGATATGATAAGAAAGTTGGCCGCCTTTGGGATTTTGCCAACAGTGGATTATAAGAAAATGTGCCCATAGTGACGAAGCGATTCCACCGAATATTCCATGTAGAGGGGAAGAACGCGGGCATTGAAGGTATTGTCAGATGACATACAGGGCGGAGCATTCCTAAAGCTGGACCCGCCAGATCAGCCTTCATACCAGAGTGGCTTTGCTTTTTTCTTTTTATGCCCATGTCCTGATGAGGCCCGAGTCAGTGGGCCGAAACGCGTCGACCAGAAGAAGTGGAGAAGTCCAATGGAGTAAAAATTATATCTCTAAATTTACAAGCACACACTTTATGGACTGAGTGGAGGTGAAAGTACCCCTCATTTTGGTGTGCAACGGACTATCTCCCCTCAAATTGCTTATATATTTGGGATGTTTTGCAACCGGGTTTAGAGTGTATGGGTAGGAAGGAATCATAAATTGTGTTTGATTATTTTATGTTTAATGTTTTTGTGAAATATTGAGAAAGTAAATATGAAATTTGATCGATGAAACAATTGGGGAAGGTTCTGTGAGTATCTGAATTATTGAAAGAATTTACCTGGGTACTATGCTCCCGCCTTTAGGAACTAATATATTTTTTTCCTACCTTGTAATTAGTTGGATCGATCCCCACTCATCTTTTTTCTGGTTGCTTCTGTATGCTTTTGTCCAGACGTCTTGGGGGAATTAGGGCAAACCCCTGTTTTTTTTAGATACAATACAGTTAGGAGGCACGACCAACTCTACACTAAACTCTTGCTTTGTCTTATGATGTAAATATCCCCAAGTGTTATGATGTAAACATCCCCAAGTGTTATTTTTGAATAGGCATCTGTCCTTAAAGGCAGGATGATGAAAAGTTACTTACAGGTCATCTTGCCTGCTTCTAAGGTCAGAACCCTCTCTTTTCTTGATCTGGAATTTTCCAATGAACTCAGACAGAGGTGTAAGCATAAGAAAATACAGGGTGGATGTGTGCCACTGGGAAAGAGATATCTTGCAACTCGGAGATCATTCTAAGAGTTCAACATGAGATCAGTAACTCAAATGGGGGTATGTGGATATGAGAGCCCAACAGATATACAAGATACAAGTTTCACTTTAACAGGATATGGTATTTATCCACTCACTTTCTAAACAGATGGCTTATTGGTATACGATTGGAGGAGATGCTGCAATAAAGTAGCTATACAAGTCCTTACATTTTTCTTAATGCCCAACTTAAATATTTGAACTCAATGAACCAGGTTTAGTCATTTTTTTTATTACTATGTACAGTATGGCAGCTGAATATTCTCCTGGCTTGACACATGACCCATGTGTTCAACCCGTGAAACAGATCAGCATCTCTGTGCTGAACTGTTCCTTATGGCACTGGAATGCAATAATTTATTAAGTCCCAATACTTAAAAGTGTGCACAAATATCATGCAATTATTACAGCTGAATTCTGCAACAAAATTAGCAATGCACAGATGTACATGTATACAAAAAGCATTTAAACGAGGGAACATCTTTAGTATTTTATGTACAAAAAATATGCCACTTTGTTTTTTTTATAATTTGTAAAAAATGCATAAATTTCAATACTCTGAAAAAGGAACACTGTATAAAAATAAATATTCTATGTACAAACACACAGGGCAATCCAAGATTAGAACCATCACTGCAAAAGAAAACATAATCTCGGGTTAGTGTTAAGGCAAACATTTTGGCAGTAAGTATTACAAGCAGTATAACGGGCAGGGTGGCCGTTTTTGCATTTTTCTACATATTTTGCAAAAGTAACAATGGCACTTTGTGCTGGGTTAAGAAATTGTTTTTTGGGAAGTGAACATGGCAAATTACATAAACCTGATGGCTTACTTCATGAATAAAACGTGTCATTCCTCATTGAGTGTTATTTATAAAAACTAAATTGTATTCAATTATGAGTTCTATTATGTATGGGGAATTTTATGCTTGAGTTTCATTGAAAAGTATTGTGTATTTGAAGTGCACTCCCTTTAGAAACAGATCAAAGCTAACAGTTAACTATCAAACTTGACTATCGGTTCTAGTTTGTAATGCATTTATTGAGTATTCTTTATGGAGAGTGGAGCAGTGGTGAAATATTTAGTAATGAAAAGAAGAAGTAATCTGCCACCCTAATTGCCTTTCTGCACTTCCTAAATGTGAATGGAGACTGATGCACTCCCCACAGATTGATCACTGATGGGTGGGTTGGGAACATAGCAAGCAAGGTCTCCGAGAACCATAACTATTGGGAGAAATGGAAGGAACTAAATGGGAAAGACAGAGGGAGGGGATCAAATGTGGTGGGTGGTTTGAAGACGGTAGGGAATTGCTGGGGAAGGTGCAGAGCGAAAGCACTCAGTGGAAATCACTCACATTTTAAGTGGGTGAAATATAAACCAAATAAATGTTCCATTACCATGTTAATAGGATCTGAAATGAAATCGATGTACTGATCTCTAAAGGAACGAGGAAGTAGTGGTACAGTATGGATTCCATTAAGAAACATGGAACCGTATGGTTTACATTTTTGTTGTACACTGAATATGGATTGCACAACCTTAATCCGTGATTAGTAAAACCATAACACCAAGATTGGTTCAATTTTGTTTATTTGGGATTCTCGGTATTGCTCAAGGTGCATGCCTATTCATTGTAGTGAATGGTATTCTGGAAAAATTCATTAATTTTCCCTAGTACATTTGATGTTTGTAAGTAGTTTAACAGGTCCCACAGACATAATTCTAGGAAAAACAGGAACTACAACCTAAAATGGCAGACACATTAATTTTATTGAAACGATTTCCACCAGGTTTCCATGTTTTGCTTTGAAAATTAATGTGATGTAAATACACTCGGCAGAATTGGAACTGCTAATATTCTTCCAGGCCTATCACCATAAACATGTTTCTCTGAGAACAGTGAAATTTTGTGTGAAAGTTCCAATTTGACTTTTCAGTCAAAATCTACTATAACTGTTGTCTTGTGATTGCAAATGCTGAGAAATTGTTCTCATGTACAGCACCTGGGAATCGTTTCCCATTTAATAATTTGTTGCACAGGTATGTAAAGTCTTTCATTATTTTCAAAACCCCAACATAGTGAAGACGTTCCATTGTCTGTTATTATAACTTAGTCACAATTTTGACCTCATTGGACAATCAGAACTACTGAGTTTGCTCCTAGTTATTATTTTGCTCTTTAATTATGAGCGTAATAACTAGGTCTGTGTACGCACACCCTTCACTCGTATTTAAGTTGCTAGTTTTTACAGCTAATGATCTCTGTAAATGAGTGCCTACCTACTCTGTATATTATTTTATGAATCAAAAGCTGAAACGAAAAAAATAAACTATTTTCCTTTTAATTAGTTGCTTTCTGTGTTCAGTGATAGTAAACGAGCTTCGAAAGGTAAAATTATACTTATGCCTTTTCTGGATCCATTACCTGATACACCGCCCTTAAGGTATTAAGGGCACAAAATGAACCCTATGTAGACCTACAGACAATTCCTCCACGTGTGCCGCACTTTAAAAAAAACATACTAAACATGAGTTGCAGTCCAAGAAATTAGTAAAGAATTAAAATATACTGAAGGGTGACTAAATAGTCATTTTCGAAAAAAAATAGGACACGTTTTCTCCTACCCTTTTAAACCTTTAATCATAGCATATAGTGATGGTAAATATTGGCAGTTATTTATAGAAGAAGGTGGCAATGGAGTCGAATTTTTCACTTGCCTACCCATAAACAATTTATAATATGTCTGAACAAGATCAAAACATATCCCTGAAGGGGGCGTGGCTTGGCAAGCCGACATGGCGGACATGGGTTAAGAGCGCTCCGTCCAGCCCACTTAGACATCCTACAATATCCTACCTCTCCGATACTCTCCCGTGACTCCGCTATGCCTCGCTGCTGAATTGCTGCGACGGTCCCTGCCTGGGCGAAAGCTGGTGCGGTGGATGCCCCCGGAGGCGGCGATTCCTCGGTGGAGGTCCGGCGGGGCCTGCAAGGTGCGCGGCCTGGAGCGGGGCCGGGGGCGTTGCCTGGATCTCGGGCCGGCGTGGGGCGGAGCGGCCTTGGCGGTGTTGTCCCGGGACGGAGCGGACATTGGCGCCAGTGTGCACTCCTGGGCGGAGGTCTCTATCCGGGGCCGGCCAATCCTGCCAGGGGCAGATCCTGAGGGCGCAAAGCTGAGGCTCGGTGGCCGATTCGGGCTGCGGCGGCGAGGACGGAGGAGGGTGGTCCGACGCCATCGGCGCGCTGGTGGCTGCTGTCTGGCTGAGGCGGTAGGGGCGGGGGCCCGCTGATTCTCTGTCCCCCCCCCTTTTTGTTTCTTCCATCCCCCTGAGTCCGGAGGCAGACGGCGAGCGGTGCTCTGGGGCCCTTGATCCTCCTCCCCCCCTGGCGTATCCATCTGGGGGGTGCCGGCGGTCCTTTCGGGCCGCGAGGAGGTGAGTGGCGGCAGTGAGGGAGGCACTTTGCACCGGCGGCCCTGCACACTCGGGGGGGACGGGGGGTTGCGGCTCTTCCCCCCCCCTCTCTCCTACATCATCGATACTGGAGGGGAGTGAGTTGGTGCATGGTCCATCTTGCCCTGGTGCCTGACTGAGATTGGTGCGCTGGCCCCGGGGGGGCACTCTCGCTCCGGAAGTGCGACCATTACCTACGGATGCCGTTGTGGGGGTCCACTGCTGGTCATTAACACGCGACTTGCCGGCAGAGCTCGACGCTGGGGTGTCTTTGGCGTCCCCCCCCTCTCATTCTCTCCCCCCCTCCGCCATATGGTGAGGGGTTCGGCGGTCAGGTCGGACCGCGGGTGGGCCCATCAGCACTGGTGGGAGGTGCGTGAGTCCCAGGGGTTGTGGGGGAAGACCCTCGCTGACACCTGCTGCCTATTGCTGTGGATGGAATCCCCCATCTCGGAGGACCAGTTGTGAGGGGCCGGTTGGTTTGGGTGGATCTTCTTCGGGATCCCAGGCGGTGGATCACATATTTCTGGCGACAGGTGGCGCTCTATTGATCACGTTGCAACTGCCCGGACGGGGCTAAGAACTCCTCAGAGTCCGTCATGACACGAGATAAGGGCGGCGGAGGGCCGCCTAAGCAGGGCCCTATTGATAAGTTCACGGGCCCGGGGGCCGCTGGAGGACCTTCTGGGGGTGTGCCGGACAATGCAGCGCTCCTTGCGGCCATTACACAGTCCAGAGACATGTTAGACGCCAAGATAGGGGCGGTGGGCTCGGACGTCATGCTATTGCGGCAGGATCTGCGGAACGCCGTGTCCCGAATTACAGAGGCCGAGACCCGTATCTCTGGAGTGGAGGATGATGTTACCACGCTGAAGGCGCGGGTGGCTGCACTGGAGACCACCCAGCGGGGTCTCGCACTGCGGGTGGAGGATGCGGAGGGGAGGGCAAGACGCAATAATCTCCGCTTCGTTGGGTTTCCGGAAGGATGCGAGGGGGGCGCCATGGAGCAGTTCCTTACGCGGTGGCTCGAAAGTTGGCTTCCACCAGATTCGATGTCCCGCTGCTTTGTGATTGAGCGTGCTCATTGAGCGCTCGTTCAGAAGCCTCCGCCTGGGGCCCGCCCGAGACCTGTCATTGCAAAGCTATTAAACTATCATGACAGGGATGTTATTCTGAAGCAGGCACGTCTCAAAGAACCCCTCCAGTACGATAACGCTCGTATCCTAATTTTTCCTGACTACACGAGGCTGGTCCAGCAACAGCGGCAGTCGTTCCTAGCTGCAAAGGCCCGCTTGAGGGAACTCAAACTCCCGTATGCCCTACTATATCCGGCTCGTCTGCGGGTGGTCTATCGCTCCCGCACCCATTTTTTCAACTCACCGGAAGAGGTGTTTAAATGGACTGATGAAACGGTGCGAGTGCGGGCTCATACGCCACCGGGACGAGGGTCTGATTCCTCCTCGTCGGAGGCTGCTCGGGGGGGGCCCTCGGTGAAGTCGAAGGGGGCCAGAAGGTCGCGCTCCAAGCGCCGCTCCCTGTCCTGTGGTGCGGCATCCCGGGCTGGCTCGGTTTCAGGCCGGCAGACAGTGCAGCCCTGAAAGATGTATCAGCGAGGAGCAGAAGCAGAACAGTTTGTACCTGCTGGATCGGAGAG
The DNA here is from genome assembly GCA_963921515.1 of Calotriton arnoldi. Lineage (NCBI taxonomy): Eukaryota > Metazoa > Chordata > Amphibia > Caudata > Salamandridae > Calotriton > Calotriton arnoldi. The sequence continues at coordinate 1,841,916 of CAWUFW010002846.1, forward strand.
GCTTAAATGTGGGCCGGGTCCGTTAGTGGATCCGTGCGTCTTGAGGGAGTGTTAGCAAAAGATGGGCTGTGAGTTGGGGATCCATTGGTCGGGACGGACCGGGCCCTCCCGTTGGCGGGCGCGGGACGTACCCGCCGCGACAGATACTTCATTGTGGTTGAGGTATGGGGTGGGGGTTTGTTGGGAAAAGGGTTGTTTGGTTTGTTGATCGCACTTCACCGCTCAGATAGTCGGCTCATATTTGCACGCCGGGTAGGATTCCACATCCCCGCCCACGCAGTTACAATACTACATGGCAGATATACCCCATAGGGAGAAAATATCCCTGGGCTCTCTCCGTATTCTCAGCTGGAACGTGAGGGGAGCTCTCGATAAAATTAAACGTGGGGCCATATTGCAGCAGGCCAAGCGGGCGGGGGAAGATATCCTCCTACTACAGGAGACACATCTCCTGGGGACAAAAGCCCCTTGCCTTCAACGATATGGATATCAACAGGTGTTCCACTCTGGTTTTGTGAGGGGGTCCAGGGGAGTAGCTATTCTAGTTCATCGTAGGGTTCCTTATGTGCATAGTAGGCTTTGGACCGACACCCAGGGGCGCTATATATTCTTACAAGGCAAGGTGGGGGAGGACTTCCTGATCCTGGGCAGTGTATACGCTCCTCCTCCGCTACAATGGAGCCTGGTGGAGCGGCTTATGGCTATATGGGTGGACATGCCAGATGGAGGGGCTGTTATTGGTGGAGATTGGAATGATGTCATGAATGTGGGCATGGACCGCTGGAGAGAGAGGGGTGTTTCTGAGGGAGGCGGCACCACACGACTGCACTCGCTGGCGACGGGTCTGGACTGGGTGGATGCCTGGCGTCACTTGCATCGGGATGACCGAGAGTTTACTTATCTCTCGGCGGTCCACGACTCCTTCTCTAGACTCGACTACATATTTGTTCCCCGAGTGATAGTGGGTAGGGTGATGGGGGCAGAGATTCTCCCGCGAGGTCTTTCTGACCATTCCCCGGTGGCCCTCACCATACAGATGGGGCGGAGGAGGCAACCGTTTAGGTGGCGCCTGTCGGTGTGGCACTTGCAGAACGACGATTATAGGGAACGGATGAGCGATGCTATTGATGAGTATTTGAGAGTGAATGTGGGGTCTGTGATCGGGGCCGATTCTGTGTGGGAGGCGATGAAGCCGGCATTGAGGGGTACAGATATCGCCTGGTGTGCAGCGGCTCGCAGAACACGTAGGGAGGCACTTATCCAGGCTGAGGCGGGTATCGAAGATCTTGAGCGTCGGGGGCGAGAGGCAGGCGGCGGCCAGGCCAGACGCCAATTGCTGTTTGCCCAACAAAATTATGCCGCGCTACTGCTAGACGAGGCCCAACAGGCCTGGCTGGCGACGCGCAGCAGAGTGTATCAATGGGGGGACAAATCCAGCAAGATGCTTCATCGACTCTGCCAGGGGGTGTATCATGCCCAGAGTCTACCGGGCATACTGGGCCCAGAGGGTGTGCCACTCACAGATCCAAGAGCCCTGGCGGAGAGCTTCGCTACATATTATGCGGAACTCTATGCCGCTAATGAGTGTCTGCCTGCAGCCACGATTGATAGGTTTTTGTCCGACCTTCCGCCCAGGGCCCTACCAGATGCAGTAAGAGAGGATCTGGAGCTCCCACTGACAGACGAGGAGCTGGGAGTTGCATTGGGGGAGCTTTACTCCGGGAAGGCTCCGGGACCCAACGGGTTCCCCAGTGAATTTTTAAGCGATACTTCCCACAGGTGGGGCCTCACTACCGTGCAGTGGTGGAGGAGGCGCGAGATCGTGGCTCTCTCCCCCGGATTGGAGGCATGCGGAGGTGGTGGTCTTCCACAAGCCCGGCCGACCGCCGGATCAACATGCGTCCTACAGGCCCATCTCCCTCTTGAACGTGGAGGCCAAAATTCTGGCAAAGGCCCTGGCCAATCGCTTACTGCCCCATGTGGCCGCTTTGGTGCATCCCGACCAGGCGGGTTTCATGCCCCAGCGGGCGACTAGACATAACATTAGGAGGGCACATGTCGCGGTGGCGGCCATCCAGCACCTGGGAGCGCCGGCAGCGTTGTTGCTAGCGGACATGGACAGGGCATTTGATTCTCTTAGTTGGGTGTACCTCTTTGCCTTACTACAACGGTTGAATCTCGGGCCGCGGTTTATTTCCTACTTGTCTCTCTTATATACAGATCTTACGGCATTGGTGCGGGTGGCTGGCATGGCTTCATCCGTGTTCTCTATTGGGCGGGGGTGAGACAGGGATGCCCCTTATCCCCATATTTATTTGCCCTTGCGATGGAGCCTCTAGCGGCGTGGGTGCGAATGGACGCACAGATACAGGGATTTGAATGGGACACAGGGTTGTCGGACAGGATTGCATTGTATGCGGATGATGTCCTCTTCTTCCTCACAAATGTGAATAGAACAGGGCCACGACTCCTGCGAATAATGCAAATTTTCGGGGAGACGTCTGGACTTTATATGAATCCCCGCAAGTCCACGCTGTGGATGCTTGGAGGCCGGGTAGATTTAGGCGCTTGGGCATCATCGATTCAGCTGGCAGCAGGAGGACTGAAATATTTGGGAGTATTTATAACACAGGTGCCGGCAGTCGCTTGGGAGCGCAACTTAGTACCAGTGTGGGATCGAGTACGTGAAGATATTAAGATCTGGTCCCGCATGCCGCTGACTATATATGGTAGATCAGTTATATTTAAGATGATCGCGCTCCCTCGCCTGTTATATCAGCTGCAAAATCACCCCTATCCGATTTCTCCTCGCTGGTTTAGGCAGGTAAATGCGGCCCTTGGGCAATTCTTGTGGGATGGGGGTAGGGTACGCGTGGCCTTACGGACGTGCTTCTTATCTACTTACTGTGGGGGATTGGCTTCACCGGACATCCTGTCATACTATCAAGCATCTCATTTGCTCGTATTGAATGAATGGTGGTATGGCGATCGGGAGGACCCGGCATATGCAGTAGAGAGGCGGCTCTTGGGAGACCACTCGCTGCACCGGGTATTATATTCGGCACCTCTACGGAGATCTTTGCCTTCCGCAACGAGGGTTGTGTTCCAGATCTGGCGGCAGGCGCTGCGTAGGATGGGGTGGTGGAACACGCTAACGCGGGAGACTCCCTATGGGATAATGGGCGGTTGCCACAACTGGCGGCCCTGCCGGGATTTCGGGGCTGGGATCACATAGGGATATCGGTCCTGGGTGACGTCATGAGGGGCCTCGTGTTGAAGTCCTTCCAGGACCTTCAGGCGGAATTTCATATGCCGAAGTCCCAGTTCTACAAGTACCTGCAATTTCGTCATGCTCTGCTGCCTAGTCTGGCGGGACTGGAGTCTTTGGCTGAGTTTAGTCCTCTGGAAGCCAAAGTTTTTATGGGCGAACTACCGGATCGTAAGATCTCGAGAATATATCAAACCCTGGTTAGTCACTGCTCTTCCAGGCTTCAAAAACTCCGGGAGGATTGGGAGGGAGATCTAGGCCCCTTAGAGGAAGAGGATTGGGTGGAGGCTCTGGCTGCCCCGCGAGGAGCGGCCATAGCGGTGCGCCTGCGCCTGGTTCAATTTAAGTACCTGCATAGGATTTATTATACCTGTATGCGTCTGTGGAGGGCGGGGTTGATTGCCTCCCCGGTGTGTCTACGATGTGAGCGAGAAGAGGGTACGTTAATACACACGGTTTGGCAGTGTTTCTCCTTAGATCGTTTCTGGAGGGGGGCCTTCAGTTGCCTATCAGAGGTGCTGGGCTGGGATCTTCCCCGCTCGCCGAAACTAGCACTTTTACATGTTATGGAGGAGATAGGCGGCAATATCTACAAACGCCATCTGTTGCTGTTAGGTCTTACATTAGCCCAAAGAGACATAGCAAGGGCGTGGAAGGCACCGGGGCCCCCAGCACTAACTGCCTGGAAGAATGGCCTGGATTTCTGCATGGGCCTAGAGAAACCCATTTTCGTTGCCAGGGGATGCCCTCTCAAACACTTTAAAATATGGAAAAGGTGGGCGGATTATAGGGGATTGCTCCTGGATCCGGTCCCGTCGGAGAGGGACCCGCGTATGTAGGATGGGGTTCATTGGGGAGGTTTCAGAGAGAGGGATGGACGATGGAACCCTGGTGGGTATTTCTTATTTTAACATTGGAACGGCTCCGGCTGGAGTTGGTGTGTTGTGCGATCGGGGGGATGGTTGGGAGGGGAGGGGAGTTGGATTTTGTTTGTATTGCCCTTAATTTCTTCTCGATATTATTTTGTAAAATGTCAAAGTCAATGATAATTGCTTTTGATTCTGCGGTTGCCCCTGGGGTACAGGGCCCCGCAATATATGTGCCACTTGACAATAAAAATTTGTTTTTAAAAAAAACATATCCCTGAAGAATTTTAGTGGTCTTTTACATTGTCCTTCTAAAACGCTGGTGTACTCTTCTCAACCAGTAGCTCTCAAAAGACACCAGCAAAAAATAATGTAACTAGGTTTGTTTTAGGATGCAGCCAAAACTGCTAGATTTACATTTCTTGACCTTTGCAGATGGCTCTTACTCCTTTATAATAAGTAGCTGTTCATGCTGATTGTCACAACACACTAGTGTCTTTTAGAAGAAGAACTGAAGGCTTCTTCACCTTGCTATTCTAACCTGTGAAATTTTCCTTTAAAGCAAGTGCAGTGACCCTCCATGAGGTGCGCCGCCACCCCTTGCCACCACCCTCAAATAAGACGATAAAAAATGGGTTTTAAACCTGTTTTATTATCATTTTATTATAATCCCCGTGGACCCGCCCCAAGCCTCCTTTGAGACTTGGGGGCGGGTCCAGGGGGATGAAACTGCTGGTGGGGGAGTGGTGGGCACTGTTACATTGCGCATGAAGGTTTGGCTGGCTGTCTCAGTTTGGCCAATCCCTCATGCACACTGCAGCTCTCTCCTGCCCCAGCTTCGGTACTGGGGCTGGAGAGAGCAAGCACAGGCTCCCAGTCTGCCTGGGAGCGCAAGTTGATGGCCCCCAGGCCAATCCTGACGCTGCTTTCATGTAGCGTCAGGATTGGCCGCAGTGCAGTCTGGGAGCCTGTGCTCAGAAGAGCAGAAGAGTTCAAAGTGGCGGGTGGCAGCGGCGTTGTTCAAGTAAGTTATTTTATTTTATTTTTGTATTTTATTTGTCCCCGAACCCCCCCTCCTCACCTCCCTTTTTTGGCCTGCTCACCACTTTGGCAGGTGGCGAGCCGCTACTCAGCAAGTGGACATGGAAACCAACAAGAAGCATTGCAAAAAAAGCAATTAAATAATCATTATTTAGCACTAAGTAGTGTGTAGTTGCTCCACATTCTGTTCATGCATTCATTCTTTTGTTTTTCTTACCAATTTACATTATATATCTAATTTTAATAGATCTTTGGCCACCCTGCCTCGCAACATTCATGCAAGGGTATTGTGTGATTACAGGTACATTACAACAGTATAAGTCACATACTGGTTTTGCATTAAAATAGGAGGTAGAGGATTCAGCAGTACAAGTGATACATTGCAGTCACACAACTCCTAATTTGTCTTACCTTATTCCAGCACCCTTGTACAGGCAACCCATCTTCACCCTGCAATAGACAAAAGAATAAGAATTGTTTTTATATTTACAGAAGGGTGATTCAGCAAGCAGACAATATTTAACCCCTTCACACTGCAAACAACAGGAATATATATATATATATATATATATATATATATATATATATATATTTATCTGTAAAATCCATGTATATATATACATATATACATATGAGTGTATGTGTATATATATAATTATATATATATATAAAATCCATGTATACATATACATATATATATATATGAGTGTATGTGTGTATATATGTATTATAATATAATACAATCCATATATATATATATATATTCAAATGACAGTTCGGCGTGTTGCCTTCCGGGCTGCCTGAACACCTATGTGTCTTTTGCCGATGAAAAATTAAAAACGATGAAGAATCAGCACTGGAGTGCCGTGGTTTTGTTCTGACAATGAGCAAGCCAAAATCCAATATATATATATATATATATATATATATATATATATATATATATATATATATAAACAAACAAATTGATTCCTTTAGCCAAGCAGCGCGCTCTACCATCCGGTGCATACATCAAGATTAGGTGGAATCAGATCCCCTGTAATTTTTTCAAACAAAAGGATGTCGCACTCCAGTACTTTATAAATCAGAGGGTTTTATATAATAAAATCCTCTGATTTATAAAGTACTGGAGTGCGACATCCTTTGTTTGAAAAAAATATATATATATATATATATTTCAGGCACATTCTAACCAGCTGGTCAGATTAATTGAGTGGCACTCCACAAAGCAACTCCTTTTCCAATCCAATTCACAATAGTAAGTATAAACATGCATATTTACTGATGTGTCTATTTACTACTATACATAGGTGTACCTCCCCACTTTTTCTGCTATTCAATATTCCAAAGAGTATATTTTCATTTAGGTGTAGACCTGCATGTCCCCAACCCCTCAAATAGGGGGGTGCAGCATCCTACAAAATGATTTACGATTGTAAAGTTAGCAACTTTGCACAAGTAGGAAGGAGATCTCCACCACCATGGCAGATATATCCCTATGGGAAATTATAGGAAAAATTGCTTAAATGTATTATTATTTTAAAAATTATACAAATATTTAAATATAAATATAAATGGAAATTAATTTTAAATATGTATTTGAAAACTAGAGTCAATAAAATAAAATTCTACAGCCCATTAACTCATCAATTGAAATGTGTACTGATTATAATTAATGTATAAGTATTAATTTCATTGATAAATAATAATTCTAATCAAAACTAGGGGCAATCCCACCCTCAAAAACATTTTAATTTTAATTTAAAATCTTGTAAATGTTGTTAAAAGTTACATATTGACTTAATTTAAAATATTTCTTTTAAAGTGATTCATTAATAATTATATATAATTTTGAACTCTAAAAAAATATTTATTTATCCATCTATCTATAATCTCACTCTATGTGTTTGTGTGTATATATATATATATATATATATTAGGTACGTAGTTATAGTTAGGATCTAGTTTCCATAGGAAAAGCATTTTTTGTTTTGCAAATAACTTTTGCGCCTTTTGACGAATCTTCCCAAACCTTTCAAAAACTGGTTTGCCACTCACTTCAGCTGCTGTCTGGAAAATGTCAGGGTGAATGGTTGAGCGGGGCCGTGAAAAAGGAGTCCCAAAACACGTTTTTCACAGCCCGAACCGCTGAATAGAATTGCACCAAATTTGGCAGAAAGCTAGATCTTGTTCCAGAAAGAGTGCTTTTTTTTGTAATTTAGCGTAAATCTGTTCAGTAGTTTTAGAGTTATGAAATATAGGAAGCTGGCTCTTTATATAGTATACCAAAAAGAGGTATATTGTCCAAAGAGTCCAGGTATTCCCTTATGCCTCGGAGCAAGGTCTATAAAACAGATGTAAAAATAGCCTCTTGGACTCTGACAGGTATAGGCATAAAACCGAATCATCCCTTATGGTTAGCACTGTGGCAAAACCAGGATATTGAATGCTTCCAGGAGACTTGGTCCCTGGAAAATATTCATCTAGATGGGTTCCGTTCATATCAAGCAAATGCTGCCCCATCTCCCGCAGGGAGGGCAAGAAGAGGTCTGATAACCCGAATAGCGAATACCTTATCTATTAAATATAAAAAATTGTGTCGCCTAGCCCACAATTTCACTTTTTACTGGTAGAGGGGTTGGTGACCAGGAATGGTTATTAATAAATTTTTATAACAACAATTTTAGAGATCCTCAAGCAGTGGTGGGTTCCCTAGATAGCGAAATAGGAAAAATCATCAGAGGAAAGAGGAAGAAAGATATAAACATAGTCTGGATGGGGGATTTTAACGTCCAGCCATGTAAGCACAAACTTAATAAAATGTATGCTCTTGAATACACACAGGGTGAGACACTACAACACTTTATACTTCATGAGTACGGAAACAGTTTAAATAGACTGCTCTACACAAGAAATCTGGAAATCGCTAATGGGGTGGTCATAACAAATGGTGAATTTTACAAGACTTTCACAAGAAAGGATTATGATTCTACCATTGACTGCATAGTTGTGTCATGCTCTATTCAGGGAAGGACCGCCCAAACAGAAACCCAATTCACAGCTTTTAGTGACTACGCCATCCTCTTCACTGTATTACTAGTAGATGTAGAAAGGAAAAAGATAGCTCAAAAAATAGAGAAACCTATCCTGGCTCGGAAAAATGGCAACCAGCTGAAATGGGCACAAATAGATAAGATGAAATTGGTTCCGCAACTCATAGCTGAGAACATGCGGCTGGTCTTAAAATGTTTAGAACACGTGGGTAATACTTGCTCATTGCCCTCCTCTTTTGGGAGCTTACTCATCAAAGTAAAACTGGCCCTGGATTGCCCAAAATCCTTATTAAAACCGCAGGAGAAAGGGTGGTTTGACCAAGCCTGCTCCAAAGCTTTAAGGACTCTGCATAGGGCTCTAAAAGAACAAACGAGAGACAGGGACCAGATTAAGCTGCTTCACAGGGCATATGCGGTGGCCAGAAAGGACAGGGAAAGGGCTTTAAGAGAAGAAGCATGGGAAAATCTGGAGAAAGTGGCCGCTTCCAAGAATTCTAAAGACTTTTGGAAGGTGATTAACGCTCCCCATTTAAAAAAAAGTAGTGACCCTTCACTAGACTCTCATGTTAGCGAAGATCCATGGGTAGCCCACTTTGAAGAGATTTTTGACTCAAAAAGCACCTTTGGGTTTGATGGCTCAAGCGCAGAAAGATCATTGATTGAACCTTTGACTTTTTCCGTTCAGGAGGTTAGCAGGGGATTGGGAAAGTGCACCAGCGGAAAGGCACCGGGTCTCAATGGTGTTCCTATAGATTTTTTCTTCGAGCACCAGGATTTATGGGCACCACTGTTAACCAATGTTTTTAATGAAATCGTTAAATCTACTCCATTGGCCTCATGGAATACTAGCATTATTGTTCCGATATATAAAAAGGGCGACAAACAGAACCTGCAGAATTATAGACCCATCTCATTATTGGATACCACGGCAAAGCTAATGGGGTGCCTACTCTTAAATAAGTTAGAAGAGTGGGCAAAGGAGAAGCAGATTCTGATGCAGGCGCAATATGGTTTTCAGGCTGGTAGAGGCACTATAGACCAGTGCCTCAATTTAACCATGATAATTGATAAATACACTAGAGCCAAACAAGGTCAGATTTTCCTGGCTTTCATGGATTTAAGCGCAGCATTTGATTGCGTGATCCACTCCTGACTGTGGAACATAATGGAGGAAATGGGGGTGGACCCTGAACTTACTCGCTTTATTCAGCAACGCTATTCAAAAGCTACTGCCAGTGTCAGATATGGGAAAGATGGGGAGTGTACTTGCTCATTTAAGATCCTAAGGGATGTTAGGCAGGGGTGCGTGCTCGCTCCTTTTTTATTTTCTTTATACACTATTGGGGTTGAAGCAGCACTTACTGGAGTTCCATCTGATGTCCCTGCCTTTGACTCCCTAACCGTACCGATACTTGCATATGCCGATAATGCGGTATTAATTGCCCGCACTGGGGTGGCCCTTCAATGATTAATAAACTCCTTTGCTTCTTATATGGCCTCAGTGGGTCTAAGGGTAAATGAAGACAAGTCTTTTGTCCTTATAGTAGGGACTCCCGTGGTAAAGAGACTGCAACTCTTTGAGTTAGGCTCTAGGAGATTAGAGGTGGTCGTCTCCTTCTCGTATTTAGGGGTCCACTTCGACAAGAAACAGTCTTGGGCAAATATGGTGAATAACAGAGCCCGGGGGATGGAGAGGAGTATGGAATCTATAAATGCCTTTCCAAATAGATTGGGCTCAAAACCACTTGCCATCATAAAGAAGATATATAAAGCAAAGACACTCTCAGCAGCAACATAAGGAGCAGGCATATGGGGCATGGTTTCGATAACGCAACTTCAAATTTTAGAGGATCGGTTCTATAAGAAAGTGTTATCCCTCCCTAGCTCGTGTTCGAACTATATTTGTCATCTGAAACCAGGATTTCCTTATATAACAGACACCATTAAGATCGCCCGCTTCTTTTGTGGCATTCTATTTGGCGCAGAGATACTATAAATTTAACCCAGCTTATAATTAAAAATTGTATTGCTTCGGATAATGCACGGAAAATCCCCTGGCTTCAGTATGTGAGGTTAAACCTAGCTGCTTTAGGTCTAGAGGAATTGTATACCACCCCCAACATGTGCCGAACAATCTCAAAGCAAAAGCTGAAGGTAATCTTCTTCTCAAAGGCGGCATATGAGCGCCAGGAAGGAAATCGCAAAAGAAATCAGTGATGCTATACCTCCAATTACCACCGATAATAGAGGGGCACTATTCTTCTTTATATACCATTGGAAATGGGCAGCACAGAAACATCTTGCTGAGATTCGGTTTAAACTTAATCCCGTTGATGTTAGGGTTCCCAGCGAAGAGGTACAGAAGTTCTGACTTGGAGGTATGTGTAGGAAGCTGGCTCTGTATATACTATACCAAAGTGAGGTATAGTGTGCACAGAGTCCAGTGGAACCCAAAAGGTAGGCAGAGGTAAAGTAGATAGCACCTCACTCTCTATTTGTGGTAGTGTGGTTGAGCAGTAAGGCTTTATCAGAGGACAGTGTTAAGCATTTGTTGTACACACTAAGTCAGCAAATGAATTCACACACCCAAAGACTGAACTTCAGACCAATTGTTTTTGTATAAAAATATTCTTTTAGTTTTTTTATTTTCTAGAACCAAGCAAGCCTGGCACAGGTAAGTGATAAATACTTTGCAGTAAATATACAGTTTGGATTGTAATTGTAAATGCACTTTGTTTTGACTTACAGTATTGTTTCTGAGAAATGCAATGCTTTGTAAATACAGTACATATACTTTGTATAGGATTTTCAGTAAAATTACAGGTAAGTTACTTTTGAGATTACTTTTCTTACACAGTGTTGTATACCTGGATACTACACTGTGACATTTCCTGTAAACAGGTAAGTAAAATCGTTTTTGTTAGTTAGTGCAATTTTAAAGAATTTCTTTATGTTTTCAAACGCCACACTTAGAACTTTTTCCAAGAAAAACAGTCAATGTTATCCTATGGAGGAAAATAGTGTTATCGGTAGTGGGAGTTGAAGTTCTGGGGGTAGACTCAGGGGTCCCCCAGGGTCAGGGATGCACTCTCGTTACACCCTAAGCGGCACTAGGGCAGCCCGGTGCAGAGTGCTGAAGCCCAATGTTATCCAATGGGGGATAGGGGGCCTCCGGTTGGTGGCTGCTGACGAGCAGGCCACTTGGTTGTGGGAGCAAAGCTCCTGGACTTTAGCTCAGGGCAAATGGGGAAACAAAGTAGCACCAAAGGTGCACCCTCAGCGGCACTAGGGCGGCCGGGTGCAGGGTGCTGTTTCGACGTCGGGCGCCCTGTTGTTTGCAATGGGGAATCTCCGGTTTGCAAAGGCACTGCAGGCTCGGGGACGAAGGTCTTCTGGGTGCGACCACCACTTGGAGAGCTAAGTTGGGATCTTGGGGGTTGGTTAGGCACTGTCAGTTGGGCCACCCAAGGCCGTGGGGCGTCGGGTGCAGGGGTGCCTTTTAGGGTCGGATCTTCTTACCAGCTCCTGGTCGCGGTTGGGGGGACCTTCCGGATTTAGGCTGCAGGCATCGGCTGGAGGTTTGAGGCAGGTCAGGGTTCACCGGATCTAGGTTCAGGATCGCCGGGGAGACCTCCTCATGGTGTTTGCCCACTCGAGCTCGGGCCGTGGACCGCGGGTGCAGAGTGGTGCGGATTTGCGGTGTCCAGCCGGAGTCAGAGGTTGGAGATCAACAAATCCGGTGTTCACGGGAGACACAGTCTTTGTAGTTGAAGGCAGGTAGGTCCTCCGGGGTTTTCGAGGTTGCTGGCTGCAGGACGCACCGGGATTTCGCAGGAGCAGGTTTGAGGTGGAGACAGGCCGGTAGGGCTGTGGCCAGGTCAGTGGGCGTCCTCCTCTTGTTAGCTTCAGCACGGCTGTTCGGACCTTCTTCTTTTCTTGCAGTTTCTTCTGGTCTGAGGAAGCAAGGTTCAGGGTTGCCCCTAAATACTAGATTTGGGGGTGTTACAGGTAGGTAAAAAGGTTGGGACCAATTGGGTCCCTTCCCTGGGGTGGGTACACCCCCTATTATGCCACCCTCCAGTGGGAGGGGGGCATAAGCCTTTCCCTGGTTGGCTGAGTTGCCCCATCTGCAAGATGGCGGGGACTGAGAGTTGTGCTTCACCTCGCCTCCCCCACCTGAGGGGTGGAGTTGGCAGAGGTGGGCACATCTCTCTTCCTCACTTGTTTTTCCCACTGGTTCTCCCGCCCAAAGTGGGGGTCAGAACCAGTGGGGACCAGTTGCTGAAAGCAGCAAGTGGCCTGGGGAAGCTCACAAGGCGGCAAGCCTTTGAAGCTTCCCCTTCGTGAACCCCTGCCCATCCTGGGGAGGAGGCTTGGCACCTCGTCCCAGGATGTGCATTGTTTCAGGCCCCCGAGAGCAGCAGGCTCGCAACCCAGGGGTCCAGAAACATGTCTGGTGGTGGCAGCTGAAAGCAGCCACTCAGCCTGGACACTAGTGGCGGGTTAGTTGTCAGGGGGCATCTCTAAGATGCCCTCTGTGTGCATTTTTCATTAAATCCCACACTGGCATCAGTGTGGGTTTAATGTGCTGAGAGGTTTGATACCAAACTTCTCAGTTTTCAATGTAGCCATTATGGTGCAGTGGAGTTCGTAATGACAAACTCCCAGCACCATATACTCTTAATGGCAGCACTGCACTTACAATGCCTAAGAATGGACTTAGACACTGTAGGGGTACAGGGCTCATGCACCTGTACCCTCACTACTGGTATAGTGAACCCAGCTAGAGGGGTGACTGATCTATGCCAGGGCAGTGGGTTTGGCATGGCACACAGGGATGTGTGCCATGTCGACTCTTCACTTTGTTCTGCACCAAAACACGCAGCCTGCAAAGGCAGTGTGTGAGTGTGAAGGTACAGGACCTCCAAGGGTGGCACAATAAGTGCCTCAGCCCTTAGAGGCCTTCTCTGGTCACAGTGCCCTGGGTACCTGTGGTACCATTTACCAGGGGCTGACTTGTGGCCAGAGATGCCAATTGGGTTTAGGCTTCAATGCAGTTTTTAGAGAAAGAACATAGGCCCTGGTTACCTGGTTAGCAGGAGCCCAGGGCACACTCAGTCAAACCACATCAGCAATTCAGCAAAAAGTGGGGGCAACCATGCAGAAAGAGGGCGCTTTCTCACAGTATGCCCCTGTGACAAGGGGTTGGAGCAGTCCGACCTTCATATTTTCTTCTTCTGTGGGCTTTACGAGAACGAACGAGCTAGATTTATACTCCCAATTGTAAAGAAACTTAAGATTAGGCAATGTCGCCCTGCTCTATTGTTTATAAAAAAAACTCCATGATCCATTTTTTTGCTTTGCGACAGACTCCTTTTTATTAGCTTGCTTAAGAAGAAGGAAAAATGCTGCCCTTATTGCACTTGAAAAATGTTAAGGCAGTTTCTTTTTTAACTGCTAAATATGCATCGGTTATCCTAAGATTGTATATGGCTGATTGACTGCTTTTGCTGCTTTCCCCATCTGTAACCACCTTATATCCCTTTCCATCTTTTATAGATTATTTATTACGTTTTTAACGGGCCTTTGGGATTTTAGACGATGCTGTGACTTTTATCTTGATCTTGATTAATTAACTTACAAGATGTATTTGAAATCAATCTGTGTACTTTAATATGGTTTTATATGTATTTTACATGCTTGTACTTTTATGATCTGTAGATTTTAAACAGATCGAATAAAGTGATTTCCAACTCTAAGTTTAAGATTGGAAGTTCTGCTAAATCCACGGGGTGGAGGTCCATCCTGAAACAGCCATCACAGAGGATAAGAGACTACATCAGAACTAATTTTAAGCATTTGGTGTATGGTAAACTAGGGAGAAGCGTAAAAAGATACGCTGAGCACACTGCCACTCACAGAATCTGGCATATTACCAAATTTATATGTTCTAGCTGAGTAGTCATAAGACAGCCTCGGAGGCGAACCCGCAGAAGTCACCTTTTTTCATCAGTCAGCATCCTAGGAAAGGTGAATTTTTATTGTATCATCCTTGATAACACCCAGGACACTATTTTTGTGCCTGAATGGGCAGAGTTGGCACCTCAATCTCAGTTTTTCATTTAAAAGGTTTTCTCAATGCCACTGGTTTCTGAGCACTGGGGGTATCTGAAAGAAGTAAGGGGTGTTAGTCACTTGGACTGCTGGGCATAACACATATGGTACGCTTTTTCCGCAGGGCATGACACAGACGGTACCCTTCAACCACTGGGCATGACACAGATGGTACGCTTGGCCCCTGGGTGTGATACAGGGTGTGATTTGGACATTAGGGAAAAAGATTTGGACCTGGGAAACTAGGTGTAATTTATGTGAGGGTAAGAGCGGCCTGTGATTCCAGAGTTATTCCTTTTTCCACATCTATTACTATTACCTTTGTCCTGGAGCAGATATTGACAGACTATCAGGTTCACTTAGTACCATGCACCGTGCATAGCTTCCACCGTCTACAGGATAGCATGTGCTAAGAGCTGGCTAAGAAATTTTTGACAAAGTAATAGTAAGTTAGTAAGGATTTTCTAGAGCGCACGAATGCCGAGGCGTCTTGGTGTTAGCGTCCTAAAAAACTGAGCTGACATAGAGAGAAGGCCTACTTAATGCTGGAGACAAAGAGCCAAGTCTTCAAAGATTTTCTAAAAAGGAACCTGTTTGTTTGACATCTCAATGAAAAGGACACAGAATTAAAGAGCTTACAGGCTAAGTAGAAAAAGATTTTGCCACCCTAGCTAGCCTGCTTTATTTTAGGAATGACTACTAATTTTGCAGCTGATGATCTTAAGTCACGTCAAGGGACATGCCATACAAAGGTCTTCTGAAAATAGAGAGGGCCAATTCCATGCAGTGCTTTGTGTACCAAACACAAAGAATTACATTTTACCCTTTCACCAATAGGCAGCCAGTGAAGGTCCCGAATACTATTTGAAATAGAGCTAAATTTGGGAATTTTTAAAGGCAAGTGGGCTGCTGCATTCTGCAAAGATTGTAGCTTTGATTGAAAACGTTTGTCAATTCCCAAGTTGAGAGCATTACAATAGTCTATCTTAGATAGAACCAGGGCAACCACTACCATATTTTGCATGTCTATTGGAATAAAGACCTTTTTAAGTATCTTCAATAGATAGAAACATGAAGATGTGATATGATTGATCTGTTCAGAGAAACAGATTTGGCCATCAAACATGACCCCAAGGTTCTTCACTTTCCGAACTGGAGATGGAGGCGGACCTGAATTGACAGGCCACCAAGAATCATTCCAAAAAGAGATGTCATTCTCAAAGAGTATCACCTCTGTTATCTCGGTGTTTAACTTAAGGCAGTTTTCCTGCATCCAGATTGTGATATGTGCCAGGCAGTTGTTAAATTCTTTGGCAACAACGTCGACTTCAGAAGTAATTGATATGACTATCTCCGCATTGTTGGCGTAGGATAGTGCTGAAAAAGCATGTGATCGAATGAGTTTTGCCAAGGGAGTGACATAGATGTAAAAAATGTTGGGAATAACGATGATCCTTGAGACACCCTGCAAGGAAGAGAGAAGGAATTAGGGGTGTACACTCTGAGCGCGACGGTCTGTTCTCTATTTGATAAGAAGGAGCTAAGGATGGTCAGAGCTGCACCCCTGATCCCCACCCTCTCTCGCCGGTTGATAGGCACTACATGGTTAATGGTATCAAATGCGGCTGAGAGGTCCAGCAGGATCAGTGTAGCCTTTCCTCCCTTGCCTACCTGCATTCGAATCTCCTCAAAAGCAATAACTAAAGCTGATTCTGTACAGTGCTGCAGCCTGAAACCATGTTGTGATGGATCCAGAATGTATTTAGCCTCCAGAAAGGCCATCATATCTTCATTTATAGCCTTTTCCAAAATTTGTGCAGGGAGCAGTAGACAGGAAACATTTAGCAGGTTTATTGCAAAAATATTGGTCCGGGTGAAACATTTGCTCTGATCAAAATATGAAAGGGCCGTAACAGTTTTAAAAAGTTCTCTTGGAGAGTTTGTGGCCATGCTTATTTTCTCAGTAAAATATCTGGTTTTTGCTGTAATAATCGCAGCTTTATACTCATCAATGACTACTTTATATTTGTTTTTCTCATCTGTGTTCTAGTTTTTCCTCCATCTCCATTTTTGTGCCCTACATTTTAATTTACATTTTTTAATTCGGTAGAATACCATGGGGTGGATGGATTTTTCTTATAGCTTTTAAAAACAAATTTGGGGCTGGCAGGGTGACTGCAATGTCTATCCAGTTAGAAAAAGTGGAGGCAGCAGTTTCACTGTTGGTGTCCAATAATTGGCTATGGCTTTTTTCAGCAGAATCCAGCTCCAATTTGTTAATATTCTGCCAGGGACATATTTTAATAGAGTTCCCCGAAATTCCAGAGCAAGAGTTATTAGTTGGGACAGCTAGCTGCACTATGATCTGTTCATGTCAAAGGTAGGGCTTTATCAGAGCTGATTTCTGGATTATTGGTAAAAATCCCATCAAGGGTATGGCTAGCTGGTGAGTAGATTCATTAGCTATCTGCCTTAGATCAAAACATCAAAGGCAGTCAACCAAACTATTTTTTTCTGTCAACCTTTGTTAAAATGGTGTAATATACATATGATGTTATGGTACTGTTATTTATTGGAATCTGTATTTTGTACAAAAGTTGATCAGAAACTGTCCTAAATATTGCATTTTCTCGTTTGTTTCTCAAAACCTTATATGAGGGTCCTGTATTTTCACGCAAACTGTGTTTGGCGCAAAAAGTTGATATTGTTCAGATACTGTTTATAACAACTGCACTTTTTCATCTATGTTGTAACCCTTCATATGAATTGTTATCTGTGTTTATTGAATTGTTCAAGTTGAATTGTTTGATGCATCTGTGAATAGCGCCAAGCTCATGGTACGTAAAATTGTAAGAGCGAACCGCGTGTGTTTTCCCCCACGATTCGAACAAACAAATATCTCCCAAAAGAGTTAAGTCATATTCTGTCCACAAAACCACTAGAGTTATCATGGATTCCCCATTAAAACACATGGAAATTCGGTTCCCCACGCAGGTAAAGAAACATAATAAGTTTTGCCAAGAATGGCACGCACACACAAATTTCCCTGGCCTAAGGAGGGAACATTTGACACTAACGTAATAGAACATACTAAAACACACATGAAAACTAAATATACAGGTCAAAAGAGAGATAAGAGGGAGGCATTACTAGAACTACGGCCCATCATCGAAGAGGCCTAGAGCGATAGCCCTACAATACCGACAGCAAGTAAAGTGTTGGCACTTCCCCTACCCTATGCAGGTATGCTGGTGCTCCCGCCAGCTCTCCCCGCATTCGGATATTCCAATCCGCCAATAGTTGGAGCTGATGAGCCCCACCAAAAGATGGACAGTTAGACCCAAGCATGAGGAATCAAAAGGTCAGCAAGCCCAGATGGTTCCAGCGCAGCCCAAGCCCCTTAGGAAGGTCCCCAAAAGCTCAACCCCTAGTCTACCATGCCTAACACATAGGACCTCAGACCGTGCACCCACCGCACTGGTTCAGGTGAGCATACATGAGTGACAGGGAGGTTTGTAGTGGTTCTAGATAGCGATTCAGCGAGTGGGGGTGAGGAAGGGAATTTCACTCCCCCGGGAACTGATGACGAGGGTGGGGCTACAGGATTTGCCCATGTAGGTGAAGAGACCACGGAGACCGAGTTTGAAGGCGAAGTCTGGCCAAAAAGAACAGTGCGTAGCTCAGAGAGAAGGAGACAAATGAGACGGGGTGAGGAAGAAAGCCGTGAGCTAAGGTTAGAGAGAGAAAGATTATGCACCCAGGAAGTGCAGCAAGAACACAGAGCAGCACACTCTTCACAGGAGGGAAGTAGGGGCAAGAACAGGGCACTGCTCTGGGAAGAATCGGAGGCAGAAATAGATGAGAGGCTTTTAGCAGGGATCAGAGCTTCACCAATCGATCGACAAAGGAGAGGGGCCAACCAGGAAATAAAAGACCAAGCCAGCCTGGTACTAACCCAACTGAGATGCGGGAAGAATAAAATGGCACCCTTGCATGCACACGAGAGAAGCAGCGAAGAGTTTGTGCGCTGCTCCACCCGAGCGCACAACAAATACAGGTTGACCCGAGGGAGATAATAGCACAAGAGGAAGGGGAGATATTTGCGTGGCTGTTCTGTCACCTATTAGCCTACTGGACTGAGGAAAAGACCAATATGATAGACCTTGGCCAAAGGAACGATCATTTGAGCCAGAGGACATGGCTATAGCGGAGGACTGCATCAGACATGGAGGAGGAGATCCCAAGTGGAACTTCCCCAACTTGCAAGAATGCCTAAAAAGATAGGACCGCCATGTTAGGGAGAAGCCCGTAGAGTCACCTGAAATAAGAATTTACCCGCTACTACAGAGGGACATGGCAGGGATCATATATGTGCCATGGGCTCAGCTAGATAAAGAGCGGTTAAGGACAAAGTTACCGTCATTGCTGGATTGAGCCAAGAAATTGATTCCATGCTTCGAAAAGAACACTGCAGGAATAAACCTAGCAATAGGTGATATTAAAAGTCTGCTAAGTAGCCTTATCGGAGAGCAGCCTTACGCAGTGTTCGCCCAAGCTCGCATCTCAGCAATTACGCTAACGGACACCGAGCATGACGGGCCGCATTTAAGTCATACAGACAGCCAATATGGACGGCCTTGAGAGATATGTTCCCTGACCGCCCTGATGTAGGAGGGTTAATAACAGAGCCAGGTTGGCTTAGACACCAAACCCTGGCAGGAGATACAAGCCCATATATTACATTATTACAAAAAGAAGCAAGAAAAGGACAGAGAAAAAACAAGCAATCCCAGATAGACACTGCCAAATTGGTCCAACACAAATAGCCATGCCGTGTTTTCATTTTTGTCTGCACCAAGACACTTAGCCTGCAGTGGCAGTCTGTATGTGTTTGGCGAAGGGTTCCTTTAGGGTGGCACAATACATGATGCAGCCCTTGGTGACCCTCTTTAGCCTCCTTGCCCTAGGTACCAGGGATACCATTTACTAGGGACTCACAGGGAGTGCTGAAGGTATTGCAAATTGGGGAAATAATTGTAAATTTTTGGCAAAGAGATCTGGTATTGTGGACCTGGTTAGCAGGAACCTAGTGCACTTCCAGTCAAAGTTGCATCAAATTGTAGGCAAAAAGTGGGGGTGACCATGTCAAAAAGGGCCACTTTCCTACATTAAAGAAAAAATATTTATGTATATTTAGAGACGCGGATCCATGCACCAACAGCAATGCCGTGATTGACTGGCTGCAACCTGAGAGAAAAGTTTCGGCCGCCATTTTGTCAATTGGGGACATGGTTCCCGGGGGGGATAAGTTGTAAATAGGATATAAGGGGTCAGCATAGAGGTATCCTGACCCAATGGGACTGATGGAGGGGTCTGTGAGGGACCCCTCATGGACAAGAAACTGCCCATAAACTTCTTTTTAGGTAGCATGAGAATCTGCTATGGATCCGCGGATCCAGATCCCAATTAGAAAAAAAAATACAGCCACTCACAGATCCACTCACAAATCCATACATCCACTCACATACCTACTCAGAGACCCAGACCACCACTCACACACCCACCCACCCACTCATGCACCCATACAGCCACACCCACTTAGAGATCTAGAGAACCACTCACATACCCACTCACAGGCCCACCCAGGCACTCACACACCCACGTACATACCCACGCAACCACTCGCACACCTGTACAGCCACTCAAAACACCCACTAAGAGACCCAGAAAACCACACACACATCCACTCACAGTCCCACTCATAGTCCCACTCAGAGACCCAGAAAACCCCCTGCACTCCCACTCCCAAACCCACAGAGGCCCTCACACACACCCACTCACACACCCACATACACACCCATATAGTCACTCATGCACCCATTAAACACTCATACAGCCACTCACACACCACTCAGAGACCCAGAGAGCCACTCCCACTCCCACTCACAGACCCACACTACCAGTCACACACACACTGACACCCACCACACACTGACAAACCTACTTACACACCCACACAAGCACTCATACACCCACTCACACATCAAGGTTACAAGTTATAGATTGGAAATTGCATTTAAAAAAACGTAGAATTTTTTTGAAAGAAACAAAGGTTACAGGGCGTTATAGTTAGGAAATGGCATTAAAAAGCCATAGATATTCACTAAAAAATATAGGTTACAGGGACGTTATAGTTAGGTTCAGATTTTACACACAAAAAAACATAGAAAATCAGCAGTTATAGTTAACTCAAGTAACTATAACTCGTGCCCTAAGGTAACTATAACTTGCGTCCACAGGTAGAATTGCGGGCAGCACGTCTTGACAAATGTGTGACTACAGGCCCTGTCCACCCCAGCTAATCCATGTTGATTGAAATACACACAACTTAAATATTGAAAAAGAAAGTGGTGAAAATCGTAAGTTACGACCTTTTAAAATGTGACCACTATGCCAGGTTGTTTCCTATTACACTTGGTCCTGAAGAAAGCCACTGTGACTTTAAGTAGTCATAATTGTCTGAAACATGGATGTGTGAGACCATTATCTTCTCACCTCACAACCACTGCTTTTAAGTTATCTACCCAAGGTATCCATAAATAAAGTTCTCAATTGGTACAGACAACTATGAGGTAGTTTTAAAACCACTCACAAATTCGCAATCACATAATAAAAAAATCCAGCTCCACTGTAATCAGGCATGGCAGCACACCTGGGATGTGCTAGGCACCTTGAATGGGAAACCAATGATGAAGCATGCCACCAACCTAGGTTCTTTGAAAAAAGAGCTTCCTTGAATTCATCAGCTGGATTAGTTTCTGTGATGAAAACCTGAAATTTACACTGAACATCAGTAATGTCAAAGTTGAGTTTCTCGATATTTGGATCACTAATGTGGATGGTCATCTACAGGTATCTCTTTAAACTAAGCCCACAGCTTGCAATACTTTGTTACATTTTCAGAGCTTCCACCCCAGATGTCAACATAAAGGTATTCCTTTGGTCAATTTCTTAGAATACGTAGAAATTTCATTACCATTATTGAATATGACTGCAATGCCAAACCTTTAAAAGTTAAGCTTCTAAAAAGAGAATACCCCAAAAGGCTCATTTGAGAAGCTTATAGGAGAGCTAAATACTGAAATTGGGACAGCATGTTCGAGAAGAGGCAGCAGGAAAAAGATGACAACCTAGTCTGTGCCATTAGACACTCGAATACCAATGACAAAATCATACAAGTCATCAATACACAATGGCATATTCTGAATACAGATGAGGATGGACTGACTCTACCCAAACCATTATTTGCGTTTAGATGCAACAGAAATTTGAGAGACAGATTGGTGAAAGCAAGCCCTAAGATAAACTTTCAGTTTATCTGAAAATCAATCACAGTACCCAACCCCATCAAAGGTAACCACTGTTGTGGTCATTACCATTCATGTGATACAGCTATCATTTCAGACTCTATCACATATGATAAGAAGACAGTCAGACTGGAAAGTAGGACCCACTGCAGAACCCAAAATATGATATACTTTATCATCTGGCCCTGCAAACAGATATGTTGGAGAATCTAGCAGAGAATTTAGAACACGATACAGTGAACACCAGTCTGCAATTCAGAACCACAGATTACAGGCAGCCATGGTAGATCACTATATGGAATTTAATCATACTGAGAACCAACTAAGGTGGACTATCTTAGAACAAATTGTGGAAATAAGAAACAAAGATAGTACAGCATATAGTAAAAGCGGGACTTTTTTTTGATATTTTACTTAAATACAGTAAAAAAAAGGTCTCAATGACCGCATCTAATAGGGAAATGCTCTTCAATAGACAGAAATGTGGATGCCTTGATATCCCTACACCTATTGTGGCTCCCAGATACGCCTTTGTGTTGGATGGTTGTAGATAGGATTTGGACAGATTTACTGTGAATCCAAGATC
The DNA here is from genome assembly GCA_963921515.1 of Calotriton arnoldi. NCBI lineage: Eukaryota > Metazoa > Chordata > Amphibia > Caudata > Salamandridae > Calotriton > Calotriton arnoldi. The sequence goes on from CAWUFW010002846.1 coordinate 1,864,211, forward strand.
GTGAAGCAACAGCACTGTTTTGTGAGTGTGACGTAGACAGCTCTTTTGTGAGTTGGCTTTTATGAGCCAGTCGTCCAAATATGGGAAGACGTGAATGTGTTGTCTTCGTAGATGAGCTGCGACTACTGCCAGGCACTTGGTGAAAACCCTGGGTGCGGTAGTTACTCCAAATGGGAGCACCTTGAACTGATAGTGCTGGCCTGCTACTACAAACCTGAGGTACTTGCGGAGAGCAGGGTGTATTGGGATATGGAAATAGGCATCCTTTAAGTCCAGAGTGGACAGAAAATCGCCTTGTTGAAGGAGCAGGAGCACTTGCTGGAGTGTAACCATGTGAAAGTGGTCCGACTGAATGTATAGATTCAGTTGTATGAGGTCTAGTATAGGCCTGAGAGAAACGTCCTTCTTGTATATTAAGAAGTACAGGGAGTATACCCCTGCCCCTTGATATTTTAATGGAACAGGTTCTATTGCTCCTTTTTTGTAACAGAGAGAGAACTTTTTGCTTTAGAAGGGTAAGATGTTCCTGTGACATTGCATGTGATCTTTGAAGAATGTTTGGGGGAGTGTCTGTAAGTTCCAGGCAGTAACCATATTGGATAATTTGTAAAACCCATTTGTCTGAGGTGATTGTGTTCCAGACAGGGAGAAATTGTGAGAGACGTCCCCCGACAGGAGTGGAATGATCGGGGGTAGCGGAAGGAAGTAACTGCTTGTTATTTGTGGGGGGAAGTGTGTGTGGAGTTGCCTCTACCTCTTCCCTTACCATTGTTTCCTCTAAAACCTCCTCTGAAATAGCCTCTTGATGAGGGCGATTGGTTGTTGCCCTTGTAAGAGGAGGAGAGATTTTCTGTAGAAATATTTTTGGAGCCACCCCTGTAAAAGGAGCGACGAAAGGAACCCCTATTCGCAGGTAACTGCAAAGCCCCCATGGACTTTGCGACTTCGGTATCTTTCTTCATTTTTTCTAGCGAGGTGTCAACTGCTGGACCAAAGAGGTGCTCTTTGTCAAATGGCTGGTTAAGAATAGAGGACTGTACCTAAGGTTTGAAACCTGAAATTCTCAACCATGCATGCCTGCGTAGCAGTACGCTGGTGTTTACTGCGCGCGCTGCTGTATCTGCTGCGTCTAGGGCGCACTTGATGGAGGTATTGGTGATAAGTTTGCCCTCCTGAATAAGATCATTTGCCTTAGATTTATGTTCATCAGGCAGGAAGTGCATTAGTTTTTCTAACTCATCATAATGAGCCCTATCATATCTGGCTAACAAAGCCTGAGCATTAGCGATGCGCCAGTGAATAGCCGCTTGTGAGGCTGCCCTTTTGCCAGAGGCATCAATTCACTTGGACTCCCTATCAGGAGGAGGGGCCTCACCTGTGGTGTGTGAGTTAGCTCTCTTGCGAGCATTGGAAACCACAAGAGAGTCTAGGGGCAGCTGACCTTTAATGTAAGCAGGGTCAGTAGGTGCCGGTTTATATTTCTTCTCAACTCTAGGCATAATGATTCTTGCCCTTACAGGATCTTTGAAAACCTCATCTGCGTGTTTAAGCATCCCCGTAAGCATTGGCAGTATATGGGTCATTTTTTGAGAGGAACTTAGGGTATCAAACAAGAAGTCCTCCTCTAAAGCCTCCTTATGCAGTTCCACCCCATGATAAGGAGCAGCCCTGTTAAGTAGCTCAATATACCCTATATTGTCGTCAGGGGGTGACGGTCTGGACGGATATAAGTCAAGGTCATTTTCCATGTTTGGGTCAGTGTCATAATCCTCCCATGGGTTAACATCCTGTGGCCTATCCTCATCCACATTCCCATGCCCTTGATCCTGTGGGTCATGTGAAAGCGGTGGTGGTGAATTACTGGGTGTGATGAGTAATTGAGGATTAGTGGGTGAAGGAGGTGGAATATATGGTGGTGAAGGGTTAGTACCCACATTTTTTCTCTTCAAGGGAATGTGGTACTCTTCCTGTTGGCCCATTTTCCTTTTTTCAGGCAATTTGGCATGGATATGACCAGTGTCTGGGTTTATAACCAGTTCCTTCTGTTTCGGATCCGAAGGTGGAAGATCGAACCGAGGCTCTTTTGGTGGAGTCTTTTTATCTTTGCTCGCCGCTTTCGGCGTCAAAAGTTTCGGCTCCGAACTCTTCGGTACCAAAGCTTTAGTCTTCGATGAAGATGGAACGTGGACCACGACATGATTTGATTTCGGCGCCGAGGATTTCGTTTCGGCGCCGGCATGGGACCGACTCGAGCCCGAGCCGGACGGCTTCTCCTTATGCCCAGGGGCGGGGCGCTCAATCAAAACATTTTCTTGGTGCCGACCTTGGCCCGCAGGCAGAGGAAGGACCGGAGCCTTTCTGGTCTTGTATGGTTGGGGCAAGGGGGCTTCTGTACTCACGGTACGCTGACCCGGTGTAACTTGCTCCTCTTCTTCCATGTCGGAGTCGGCCTCAGACACGGAGATGTGTTATTCTTCCTCGGCTCCTTGAATTTGCGTTTCTTCTCGGTCGGAATCTTCGCCGAAGATGTCAGGTACAGAGCCGCCTTGGTGTTGCATCTCGTGACATCGAGCCCGATGATCACGGAGCGTCTTCTTCAATCGAAACGATCGGCACGCGTCGCAATCTTTCTCGTCGTGTTCCGGGGATAAACAGAGGTTGCACACTTCATGCAGGTCGGTGCGCGGAAATTTGGCGCTTGAATGGAGTCCGTTCCATCGACTGCTAGCGAGCCCGGCGCGGGTAGGCCCAATGGCCCTCCACGAGTTTTCCGATCGAAGATCTTTGAGTCGAAACGATACACGGAGAATGGGAAACGCGATCGAGAAACAATACCGTTGAGGGTAGTGGATTGCGCGTCGAAGGGAACCCGAGAAACTGTGCCGAAACGGAGCGCAGCAATTCACATCCGAACCCAATGGGGGAAAAAAACAATCTAACAATGGAGCCGATGCCCATGCGCACTATCACCAAAAGGAGGAGTCACCTACCTCGTGACTAGAAAAGACTTCTTCGAACAAAAACAAAGTGCAAACATCCGGACCCAACACTAGATGGCGGGCTATGCAAAGCATGTGATCTACAGCTCACGTGTCTCAAACATATATTTTTGATTAAGCACATGTATTGAATGTTTATATGAATTAGAGAAAAAGAACAATTTGAAAAATAAATAAACATTATTGATATAATTTTTCTGAGCAATTTTGAATTGCTTTGTGTGGCATATATATATTGTTGACTCTATTTTATAGCTGGTGTCTTTGCTTTCTGGTATACTCCAGTCACGCACAAGTACTGGGCCTGCCAGATGATTTATCCAAAGCCTGCAAACTATAAGGGAGTTACTCTGCTTTATTGAGGGCTCTGAATTCAGAGCCACTGACACTGGGCACTTGTGCCTTTTTCCCTATGCCCATTCTGCCTTTTAATTATTTTTCTTTGAATATACATATAAAGTGTGCCATGGATGGCAATAGGGCATTTGACATAGAGCAGAAGCATGTGTACATGCACGTAGGAGTAATGGAACCTGGCCAAGTGTTTACAAAATCAAATGGGGTAATGGAGGAAAGCTGCACTTGGAACTGGGGTAACATTGAAAATACAGAATGTCCATTACAATGTTTTAGATAATTACATAATATAACTTTACAGAGCCAATTGAGCGTGTGTTATATTCATGCGATAATGTGCCTGTTTTCTATGACTTTTGGTCAAGGTGTAGATGAGCCATGTTTATGCAAACAGAAATTCTGGTTTGTGATGTGCCTAGCAGGGGCGCTGGTCATGCAAATAATGTATAAAACTCTTTAAAGTGTCATTTATTACTAATTTCCCTTTTGTGGAAATGTAATTATTTGTTTATCTATCTTCCCCTATCTGTTGTGACAATGTGAGTCTAGAAAGAGTGAAGTGATTTTTTTTGACAATTGTGCTAATATGACTTTGAAATGACACAAAGTGGAATTTTGCTGCTGGCTGTGTCAAAATTAAAGACTGTGAATGTGCAAAGCATGCATGTCTGTGAGGGCATTTAATGGGACTAAGTCATGTATGTGTATTTGATTCAAGTTAAGTATGACATTTTTTCAGGGCCAACGTGGGACCCAAAATGCTATTGAGTGTGCTTGCTGCAGTGCCAGATGCAGATTACTGGTGTCTGCGACAGATGCCTCACCTCACTGTGGAAGAAGGACTTTGAAGCTGCAATGGATCACAATGTGATGCCTCTGGTGTGACTGACATCGTAGATCCTATAAGGGTATGTGATGATTCAACTGTATGTTTACATGATTGCAGGGAAGCCTGGTCATGGAAAGTGCACAAGTAAGACATTTGGACATGTAGTTCTTGAGTTGTGCTTTGTTCCTTAGTTGAATAAGATATATAACTGTGTGGACTGTAAAGCCAAAATTAAAAACTTTGAATAGCTAGCTCTTGAGAACTAGGGAGAGTGGTTCTGATGTCTGTTGTGCACATGTGTAGCTGGATGAAGGTGTGATTAGGAATTGAAGGGGTGTTTTGAGACTTTTGTACATATTGGAATGTGTCATGTTTGACAACAGGTGTCTCTATGATTCAACCAGTAAGCTTTCAAGAGGAGCTGACCTGGCTTCAAGAGGCAGGATTATGGGTATCTTTTTCCTAGGGTTTGAGAGGTTGCACGGACCATGCATGGAAATGAGATTAAATGCATGTATATTTTTGCATGGTGCTCCTGCAGAACCTTTGAGGCATTCACTGCTAGTGCACCCAGGAAATTATGAAGAAGATAGTATCCTGTTTGTGAAGAAGGATGTATGTAGTCAAAAGGTATGCTTGGGCAAGTTTGCTGTCTGTGTTGGAATTAGAACCCCATTCTGAATTTCTATGCATTTCTGATTCTTCAGTAGCAAAAGTAAATGGATAAATCCATATTCGGAGATATGCAGTACTTCCCTAGGTGGTATTAACAAACCCTCTAGGTTTTCTAAGGATGTATTCACCTTGTATAATCTACCATAATAAGCCCACTGAAAAAAATCTGGAAATTGGGAATTATCTGAAAATATGGTGCAGAAACACAGATTTCAACAGCAATTCACAATTTAATATTACACACTGGAATTAGTCCCAGAACTCTCAGAATGATGATCCTTATTGGTGATACTTATGCAAGTGACCTGTCAGCACTACTACTACGGCAGTGATTTGTATATCAGCAAGTAACCCTGGTTTTGAAGGGGTTAGGTGCTAATTCTGTGACATTACGACCGGGAAGCATGAAGATAGAACTGGGGGTAATATACCACCATTCACCATGAATATCTCTCTATGAAACTCTTTTTCTTTCAAAAAGAAGTGAAATCGCTTCTCATGGCTAAATTCACTTGAGCATGGACTACTGTCACTATGTCCACATGGAACTTTATAGTGCTGACTGTCCATCTAGGTATCCAATTTATTATATCTATATTATGCCGGATATTTATAGAACGTTTGTACTCACTATAGGGTGTGTTCACTATCATTGATCAGCATGGATCGTTATGTTTTTACCTTGTACCTATGCATCTAAGACACTTACCTGTAAAGCGCTCTGATACCCGCAAGGGTCTTGTTCGCGCTCTATAAAACTTTCAAAATAAAATAAAATAAAAATATGAAGAATAGTGGAACAAGGAGATGATCACACACCTTTCAGTAAATTGACACTGATGAATTTACAACCCTGATGAAGTCCTAAAGGGACGTAACGTGTTGGCTGGGCTGAATAGACTACTCCTGTGAATTGAAATATTGAATAAAGTTGGATTCAAAAATATTTACAAGACTCCTGAATGACTACATTGCATTGAATCATTATTATTGGATGGATTGTTTTGAGATAGTATAATCTTGTGGACTAATGAAAGGACACTTATTTGTATAAATCTACGCTCCTTTTAGTTGTTGATTTTACCTGGTTTTGAAGGCCTTCACATAGCAGGTTCTTCCTTGTAAGAGAGTCAGCACTATATACTTTCCAAACTCTGTATCGTTTAAGGCCATTCTAAGCAGCTGCATTTCTGTCTACCATATCATTACCTTACTGCATCCTGCCATTGAAATCTGTAACCCTAGCATTTTGTGCTAAAGGTGTTGTGTCCGCAATTTTCCAAAGTAAATAATAGACGTTTGCCTTAAGGGAAACACTAATGTTCTCATGTATTTGACTGTTTCCTTCCTTATTTTAAATTTATTTAGTCCTTGGATAAAAGCCCACCTCAAATTTCCTTAATAAAGGCAACTTGTGATGCTCCCAGTCACTGTAATAAAGAAATGTCATTGCCACTCAACTAATAACATTTGAGTTCTGATGTCACCATGCCTGCTGCCAGAACCAACAGCCGAAGGGAAATGCAGCTCACAGAGCATAATTAAAGCTGCACTTTAAAAAAGCTAAAACAAAATGTGAGTTTTCTTCCTTTTGATCTGTTTGTCTAGCTGAACAGTGATATTCAGAAAGGAGATATTCATGGCAATATGTTTATTTTTTCCATGCTTTAGGTAATCATAGAAAATTCTAAGCTACAACTCTTTTTAAATCTAATTTAGACTTAACTGATTCTAATACCTGTTTGCAACAAATATCTAACAGTTTTTTGATGTGTTTAATTTTGCACTAGAGATTCTAATTTTTTTCCTCATGTTTACCAGTATCCAATCTCATCCATATGAAAGAGCACCACACCAGGGATGCAAGTGGTTTGAGGGAAGTATTACAGTGCGACCATGTATTATAAGGAATAAAGTACCCCTGCTGCGCACTATAAGGATATTGCAAGTCAGCTCGGAGTTCCATGATCTTATAAAGGGACTCAGCCTTTGATCTCGTTCCTGTATATGACCACAGAACTCCTCAGTGACTAGTTGCAATATCCTTTTGATGGACAGCACGGGGTACTTTATCTCATATATTAAAATATTTGTACAATGCTGACCTAGTCACATGGGCATTTCTGTAAACCTGTAAGGTTGATGGGATTTTTGCAAAATGTTTTCACTGTTGAAAATGTTTTCTAACAAGTGTGTTTCCAAGTGTGAATGGCCAGTGCATCTATCCTTGTTATGCATTTAGCCAGGCTTGCCAGAAATTGTATGATGCCAAATGCTTTGCAGATTTCCAGGCAGGTGACATTGATAGTGAAAATAATTTTTGTTTCTGAATCCTGGGTCTTGCTTGAGGTAGTGTTAGAAACTGGCTTAGCGGGGATGCAGAGTTTCCTTAAGTGTTATACTAAGCCATTTTGAGAATGATAGCCCTGCTTCCAGATTCATTATCCAGATCCTTAAAATGATATTAGAATCAGTTTAGTAGAAGTCAGATTTTAAAAAGCTGCAGCTTAGAATTTCCTATAATCACTATCTCAGTCAAATAAATCTAAAGATGGTGAACGATCATTGGGGTATTGTGGCATTCCACTTAATATCACAGGAGGCTGTTTACAGGAGCTTTATTGACTACTCATGCACTGGGTAATTTCCTATGGGTTTGAAGATTAATTCAGACCACACAATAAAAAGACAGATTATTCGAAGCAGTTACATTTAAAACAGAATCAAGCCAAAGCCCAAATGCATTATACTTTAATGGGACTTATCAGACATCAAACAAGTCCTTCAAGAAAATTATTATGCTTCGTCTAACTTTCCTCATTGATAAAAAGCCTATTAGGCTTTGGTTAAAAAAGACCCTTACTTATCCTGGTATTTATGCCCTGGAGTGATGTGAAGGTTAATAAACTGCTTGTTATATGTATCCATTAGTGTTAGAGCTCCATACCTTGATCAAATCCCTTAGTAGATTACTACTTCTTCGGTGATAGTCCTTGATATTAAATCTCTCACACTAATTTTCTCTTCATTAAAAACAGAATGTTTGAGGTGCAATCTCTATCAGTCGAGGAGCTCCTCTTAGGAGTCAGTGTAACCTGCAATTCATTCAGTGCTACTAAACTCTTTCAGTTTCTTCAGAAGTGTCAAGGCATTGGCTTGGGTGAAACTTGTACCTCCATAATTCCTGAGCCCTTTACATGCATGTCAGTGGCTGTGATAAAGCCTTACAATGTAGCACAGCTTCACTATGGAGTTATTTTCACTTCCAAGGTCCCAGAGGAGTAGTCACCTGATGTTCCAGTCCTGAAGAATTAGCTGCGCATATAACATTTGAACTTCTCCAACTATTTAACATTCAGGATCACATTGCGAGTACCGTAGTGCTTTCCTTGTTAAATTAAGCATGACACCCGTAGATACTGGTACCGGTGGCATTGGTAACTGCACCATGAGTGCCCCCTTACTAACTCAAACTTACTGGAGAAGTTAGTACTCCCGGCCTGGATTCTTCTTGCTCACTAATCACTGATATTTTACTTGGAGATTTGTCCTGTTTTCAGCAGCTAAAATCACTTGGTGAAATATACCAAATCAGCCAAAGTACCAAATCTCTTGTAATCACAAGGGGTCTATGACTCTTGTCACCTGTACCATCAGGTTTAGGAAGGTACTTTTAAGCAGCTCAGGACTTTAACTGCTATGAGTCAAATTCCCATGTTGTTGTGGTCAAATTACTTTGTCTCACGTTCATTATATAATTTTTTTACGATGCAATCATATACTCATCCAATCTCATGCAGTGGTGTTTTAACTATGTCAAACGTACTGAGTGGCTGTTCCATCTGTCCCTCTTAAATCTCTAATAGGAGCATGAGGTGTCCATTTCTAGAGGATTTTCTTCATTCAGGTTAAAGAAGAACCAGCATCCACTCCCTTTTCGACTGCTTCTCCAATCAGAAAGACCATGAGTGAAGTAAGAGGGATACCTCTGGAAGATTTGGGTGAAATTCCAAGGCCAATTTGAGGAGCCTTTTTCTGACCAGAACCTACACATTTTTGTGCTGACAATGAGATTCAGCAGTGCTAAAGTCAATTCTGTAGTAACACTGCTTTTTCACTGGATCCTGTATAAGTTTCATAACCAGCTTTTTCAGGTATCCATTATTCTGTCTCCTGTTCTTTTTTAAACAATACACGGAAATACATGGTAATTCAAATCAGTGGTTATCAGCCCCAACCCAATCTACCTGATTAACGCATCATTTTACTCAGCTTAACTCTAAAACGTCACACTAAGCACATCCTTTTATTCTCGATATGTATACAGACCTCTGAAAGAGACATAAATGTGCTCATTTACGTCCACTACTCTAAACTTCAATTTGAAGTAAGTGCCTTGGTTTGCAAATTATCCTCATCTTGAGACACTGATGGCTTCACCAAGTAAAAAGGTGTTAATGGTGAATATATGTCGTTACTTCGCAAAACAATAGTACGCATGTTTTTACTTCGCGGTTTTTACTTAGCGATTACCATTACTTCGCAAGTTTTAACTGCGCATGCATTTACAACGCAAATGCATATACATGTTCTTAAAATGCTTTTCTTCCGCATTTAAATACTACGCATACCACTTCAACTATTTTTTATTTCGTTAAAACTATAAATTAATTTTAATAGTTACTTATCCCCTGGTACGGGATGACATGGAAATAGGGGATTAGGGTGGGGGAGTATTTATAAAAACTGCAATTTAATTTAAATTCATGAATTAAAATAAATACCCGTTTTTTTATTTTAAAAAACTCACGTATTTCAGTCATTTCTCTATTTTATTACGACCTTCACCCTTTAAATAAATTATTTCTCCGAAAATAAAACTGTATTTATTTTTTTATTAATTATTTTAATAATTTTTTTGAGTTCCATTATCGAACATACAACGAAAATATCTATATCAAAACAAGTGAAAATGTCTTTATGTTATTCAAACAATATCTTTGCACACTTAATTGTATCACCTTACACTATTTCTACACATTCGCATTATCCTATAAAATCACTACACTACCCAAACCCTCAAACACTACAATACCCTACACTACTCAAACACCACTACACTACCCTAAACACTAAAACACTACCCCCTAAACGACCTTCCACCTTCCCAAAGTCCGCTCCCTACTTTCTAACACTACCCTGCACGACCCCCCGACACTTCCCTAAACCCTAAAAGACTACCCTACACTACACAAACACTACACCACTACCCTAAACCCTAAATCACTAACCCCTGCACGTCCTTTCCCCTTCCCACACTCCGGTCCCTACACTCAAACAAAACCCTCCACAACCCCCCCGACACTACCCTAAACCCTAAAACACTACCCTACACTACACAAACCCCACGGCACTACCCTAAACCCTAAAGCACTACCCCCTGCACGACCCCCCTTCCCCAAGTCCCCTCCCTACTCTCAAACACTACCCTGCATGCCCCGACACTACCCTAAACCCTAAAACACTACCCTACACTACACAAACACCACAACACTACCCTAAACCCTAAAATACTACCCCCTGCACATCCCTCCCCAACCCACAGACCTGTCCCTACTCCCAAACACTACCCTTCACGACCTCCTACACTACCCTAATCTAAAATACACTACTCTACACTACACAAACACAACACTACAACCTAATTGTCTACCCCCTGCACGACCCTAAAAACAACACAACCCCACTTACCTCTCTCTCCTCGTTATCCCGCTCTTCACCTTCAAGCGTGGTTCCTCTCTTCTAATGCTTCCTGCGAGGTGCACGTCGTTGTTTGGAAACGGAAGCGCCTCCTTTTCCAAACAACGATGTGGATAGCCTGCAATGTTTTTGTATTTGCGAAGTAACGGCATTCGAAGTTTAAACATGCGTAATAATAGTTAATGCTAAGTAAAAGCCGCGTAGTAATGGTAATACGAAGTAGTGGCCGCGTAGCAATGGTAGATTACCGTTAATGGTATTGAAATAGAACCTTGAAAACTCTAGGAAGCGAATATATCAGAATTTTCCCAGATACTTATTGAGATCTATGGGGAAAAACATAGCTACCTCAAGATGCCATTGACAATGAATGGGGGATATGAGCCTGCTCTGTGCTAGAGTGATGTTTGGCTTGAGTTGGCCTTCCAGCTGCTGGATGTTATACGCAACATGGTATTTCAGTGCTAACAGACATGTTTTTGTAGTATGGCCTACATAAATGCTTTCAATCAATCAGCCAATCAATCATTTAATCAATCATTCAGCATGAATCTTTTGCATAAGAGCTGCGTTAAAAAAACCTTTATGTGTTTTTGTTTTTGATTGAAAGAGGTGGACAAACATTGAAAAGTTGCAACTATATCCCTAAATCATAATTAGGGCTTCCTGTTTTCCGTTTGTACTTATTTTTACAGATAAATACAGACAGAAAACATTGTGCTTCCTGTCTGTATTTATTTTTAAAAGCGGAAATATGCAGAAAGTGTGGCTTCTTTTGAGTGACACTCCAAGTTGAGGTTAATGACTTTCAGACCAATAGCTATACATATTGGCAGCATGGGGAGGCACAAAGCTCAATGAGATTTGCTTAAATTACTGCATACATATATTTGTGCAAATATGCAATTTTCTTTAATGTGGGCTTATTATCTTATTATTTTTGACTGTGTAATGTGCTAAAACCTGACAGGCATCGAAGTATGATTGCATGTTTAGCTGTTAAATAAATGCGGAAATATGCAAGTTATCACCTCAATTGTTCACAAAGCACAAAATAAATGTGGATAAATGCCAATAAGATGGCCCAAAAAATTAATATGGTTAAATACAGAAGGAAATGTTCATAAAAAATGCCATAATACCGGGAGCCCTAATCATAATGTTCATAATGTATCAATTTTTCTTTAAGTGTCATCACTCCCCATAATACTATTATGGATTAATTTTCTTGTTTAATGCTCTCCCAAGTCCTCCCAAGATTATAAAGCTAGAGAGACTGCAAAATTGAAATTTAAAACTAAGAATCATAGATGTTGTTTTAAGAAAAAGTGGTCCTTTGTCCAACTATAGAAGTTGTATAATTCTGTCAATATTTCTGGTAGGAGGTATAAGAGGTGTTATGTAAGCACTATATTTTGAATGGGATTTCCAGAATGAATATTGAATTTGGTCTAGCTGTTTTCTCCGGTTGTACCTTATTCACTAAAGTTACACTGTCCCGGAGTACAACTCTATCATTGCCACTATCTTGGCAAACAGTGTATTGTTAAGATAAGTGATTATTGTACTTTAACATTACTTCAACTCTACTACTACAACCCTACAGCAATATTGATTTTCTAAAATTAAAGTTACATGTATTAAATGTACTTATATTTAAATATTTAATTAACCTACTCCAAACCTTAATTGAATCCCAATCCTTAAAATAAAGTAAATTAACTTAAATCTAATTGCTAACCCTAATGTAACCCTAATGCCATTACTAAACCTATCCATTAATTAATTTAAAGTAGAGTAAAATAAATCAAAACACTTAACCTAAACCCAACACCCACACTTACAATTAACCGATTAAATAACTTAAATCTTAGCTAATCTTAATATTACCTAATATTAATTCAAATTAAACTAGAATGAATTAAAAATTGTTCTCAAAGAATTATGTTGCTTACCCTGTAAGCTTCTGTTCGTTCCATATAGTGCTGTAGATTCACATGGTCTCCATAATCCTGCCATCTAGTGTTGGGCTGGGATCTTTTTCTTTGAAGGAGTCTTTTGAGTCACAAGGTCTGGATGACTTCTCCTCTGGTAGTAAGCGGGCATGGGCACCAACTCCTTTGTTATATTGTTTTCTGCTCAGCAGGTGAGAGTAGGCACAGAGTAGTGAATAGGATAGGACAGTGGCCATGCATGTAGAATAAATAATTCTATAAGTTGAAGATATGTGTAGCAAACACTGGCATCCTAGGAGGAGATGGGCGCATGTGAATCAACAGCCCTACATGCAATCAACAGATGCTTGCAGGGTAAGTGACATAATCCACTAGTAGCATGTGTGGCTGGAGATATAGATGCTCTGCATCGATTGTAAAGAAGAGCTCCCCTACGTGGTGGCTAGCCAGTGGGTGGTGCAGAGGTCTAAAACAGAGTTCTCGGGACAGTTTTATCAATTTAGCTGCATTGCAGTTGTATGTGGTAGGTCCTCTGGCTTACTTTGGCATGTCAATGCACTCTTAAGGTAAGTTAAAGTAATCAAATTCTAGGATTGCAGGAGCCAGATGACTCGGTTGAGGTGCCTGGGGACTGAGTGTCTGAACCTGCCTTCATTTTGTGTAAAAAGCCCGGTCTCTCATGTGGAGCAATAGACATCTCTAGAGGGTTTGAAAACCACTTTTGTCTGGCCCACATAGAAGCCACCAGTATGATGGTGGGGGTTGTTTGCTGTAGTTTCCTCACCATGTATGGAAGAAGTGAGAGAAGAGGAAAAGCACATTTAAAGATCCATGACTGGGTCATCCACAAAGCATTGTCCATGGACTTGAGGTGAGGCAAAGTTTGGGCATTTTGCGTTCTCGCATCTTGCGAAAAGGTTTATGTCTTGGGTGCCCAACCAATGAAAGTAAGGGAGTAGGACTTGCAGGTGGACTTCTCTATTGTGGACTCGGCATTCTGCTGAGCAATCGTTGTCCACCTCAAGGAGATAAGATACTACAGCAAGGGTTGTACTTGGTGGTGCACTGCCCAATGCAAAATTTGTTGTAGAGCTGACAATTGAGGAGGGTGTCTGCCACCTTGCTTTGGTGCGTAAAACATAACAACCATGTTGTCGGTCTGCACAAGGACCACCTTGCCATGAATGTCCTAGGCAAAATCTTTGAGAGCTAGGTGTATGGCTAAAAGTTCCAGATAGTTGAGGTGGAGAAGTGGCCATAGACCCTGAGCTGTTATGTTGTTCAGATGCGCCCCCATCAGAGAGTGATATGTTATGTTATGGGAATTTTTAGAGCGCACGATTACCCGGAGGTGTCCTGGCGCTAGTTACTGCTCCCTAAGGCTGAGTTGAAAAATGAGGATTATTTATCAAAAAGCCAGGTCTTTAACCCCTTCCTGAATGCTAGAAGACTAGTAGCATTTCTCAAATAGAATGGCAATTCATTCCAAGCCTTTGCTGCACACAAAGAAAAACTTCTACCTCCCCATTGAGCTTTTTTTGTTAGTGGGACTACCACAGTGATGGTCACCTGTGGAACTGGGTCTGCGAAGAGTCTGCCCACAACAGATTGTTGCTATTCCACAAGTGCAGACAGCAATGGGTGTTGGCCCTTATCACTACAAGGTCTTCCCAGTGACCCTCCGCTTGTTATCATTGATTGGAAAGACACTCTAGGAGCAGGCTCATATGGAGCCTTGCTATGCATCAAGCCATCTTACACAGGAGGCACATTACTGTGGAACTGTGAGAGGATGGAGTGGCTGAAAAAGAGGCAGAAGCTGCTCGAATGCTGCCACCCTTTGATTGCTCAAGTGAGCTTTGCCCAAGACTGCATTTAGAACGGAACCCAGGAAGGGTTTGACCTGAAGTGGCTTGAGGTGGGACTTGGGGATGTTGACTCTAAACCTCAAGCTATGTACTTAGGAGATTGCGGCTTGGGTGTGGGTTAGGGATTCTTCTCTGCTTGTGCTCTTGATCAGCCAGTTGTCTTCGTAGGGGAAGACATGAGTTCCTACCCTTCTGAGATGGGCGGCTACCATTACTAGACATTTGGGGAGAACCTTTAGGGCCCTGTTGACTCTGAAGGATAACAGTTGGTATTGGTAGTGCTGACCACTTACCATGAAGCGCAGATAGGAACGATGAGCCAGATGGTTTTGGGAGGTGAAAATAGGAGTCCTTCTGGTCTAGTGTGGCCATGAAGTTGCCTTGCTGCAGCAGGGGGGTAACATCCTGTAGGGTGACCATGTGAAAACGTTCTGACACAATGCATCTGTTGAGAGGGCTGAGATCGAGATTTGGCCTGAGGGAGCCATCATTTTTGGGGATGAGGAAGTACAGAGTGTAGACGCTTTGCCCCAGTGTTGAGGGTGCACTAGGTCTGTGGCCCTTTTAAGAAGGAGCGCCTGAATCTCCTCTTGCCATAGGGCAAGGTGTTCTGGGCTGAGGGTGCATGTGCGGGGTGGGTGCTTGGTGAGATTGAAATAAGCTCGAGACAGTAGCTGTGCTCTATGATGGATAGAACCCATCTCCGTTCAGCGGGGGAAAAAGTCCTTGGAGTGTCCCCGACAGGTGTAGTGTGAGCAGGTCCCCGTGGCGGGATTGCCTCTGCCTCAACCCTTTGAGCTGTTACCTCTGAAGGTGCCTGTGTGTAACCTCTACCGTGCTATTGCTGGTAACCCTGTTACTGTCATTGATAGGACTGGGTTGGTTCTGGGGAAGTGGCCTTGGACCCACCCCTTGTGTGTTGTCTTCGAAAGAAGTCCCGACAGAAGGGACATGAAGGGTATCATGGCCTTAACAGTGTTGGTGTCCTTTATTTTTTTTCAACTTCTCATCAACCTATGAGCCAAACAGGTGTTCCTTGTCGAAGGGCAGGTTGACATGATGTTATTGGACCAGCCGCTTGAAGCCTGAGCTCCAAGAAGTCAAATCCAATGATCTTGGGGCTGGGTTGGTGAGTTGGAAGGTCAGGTGACTCACCAAAATCCTCTTCATTGGTGCCAAGCAGGTCTGCCTTGCCAAAGATGTTCCAAGTCTTCGAGGATTAAAGGTACATTTTGTTGTGGGCTCACCACCTGTCCCTCTGCGCCCAATGGCCTTTCTGCTTCTGAAAGCCAAGCAAGATTCACAACGGGTCTTGACGTGTTTTGCAGAGAGACATAGGTTACAGACGGCGTGGAGGTCAGCGCAGGGGTACTTTGAGTGGCACCGAGGGCATCTCTTGAAAGGCGTCTTTTCCATTAACTTTTGAACATTTTCATTCTCTGGCATCGGTAAGGACAACCCAAGGCCCTGAAGGCCATGACACCCAGCCCTTTGACAACAATGTCTGGGCCAGTCCAAGCAGGGAAGGGTGAAGAAATGGTAGACTAGTCAATAAGTCTTCTCAGCGACAGGAATGCAACAGTCAACATCGAACATGTCTAGACCGGGAGCAGCGTCAATACACGTCCGAACGCGATGATGGAATAAAACAAACTAACAATGGAGTCAGTGGCCATGCACGTTCACTACCAGAGGAGGAGTCACTGATGCTGCGTGACTCAAAAGATTTCTTTGAAGAAGAACAAGTTGCAACAGTCCAGGCCCAACACTAGATGGCTGGAGTATGGTGTATCTACAGCCACACATGCTACAAACATAATTTTCCTTAATGTACTCTACACCTTACTTAATTTAAATCAAATAACATTTAGCTGAATTATTACCTGACCATAATACTAACCATTTCCCTGTCCTTATTTAATTCATTTATGAAAAACTAATCTTAGCCTAGTCCTAATAGCAGCCCTGATCATAACTCTTAATCAGTTTAAATTATAGTATAAAGGAAAGTGAATGTATACATTTGCCTACCCTTAATTAATTTAACCCTTAATTAATTTAAAGGTATATTAAATTAAATACCTAACTGTAAAACCTTTTTATTTTGATAAATAATATTAAATTAGCCCTCATCCCTTGATTAAAGTATGTTATTCTACATACCTATAAGGATATCGTGGTATTTGTTTCTATTCATAATCTCTTTAGCAATCACATTTATGTAATGGCCTTCATGTAGTGACCCATCAGTGTTGTGCAGGTGATGTATTGGGGTATACTGTTCTTTCCTGGTAATTGGAAGGCATGCTTATGCTACCAATAGATTCAATTTCCTTTAGTCAAGATAATCCATTTGCAAAAGTTGAGAAAGAGAAGGAGCTAGACAGTAGGGCAAGGGCAGCTATTGAACTTCTTACAGACGTTACTTCTAATTGATATATTTATTCAGTGTACCAATACACATCATTCAAAACTGGCTATGCACTGTATACAATATTATCTGGGTAACTCACAGTCTACATTTTTAGAATTCATTAGTAGTGGCACATGAGATTTTTCAGGCTTTGCCAGCAAAACTCATGAGAATGTTGTATGTCTGATTCACCTGTTTCTCTAGGAACATAGAACCCTTTTAGGGCTGCTGATCTTCTTTTCATCTGGTTGAAGGCTTCCAAAACTGTGCTATATAGTTAAGATGATAAACTATGTACAGCAGGACTGCTGCATTATGAAATATTTGATTTTTGCCCTAGGCATACCTCCAACTGCAATCTTCCTTAGGTGTGTGACCACACCAATGACACTTTTATCATTTAGCATGAACCTTGAGAAGATAATGTCCATGAATTTTAATAATTCAGAAAAGTTACATGGGATGATGTTACTGGTATCACCTACATTTAGGTTACAGGGTATAAGCATGGGTATTTTACTACCGACTTTCTTTTATTTACATGAGCTGAATGTCAGACATGTACACTTCATTGAAAAAAATGAACGAATATCCGTGGATGTGGCAACTATTACAGCAAAGGGAGAGGAATTGATATTAGATAATACTACACCAGGGTGGACCTGTGTCTGGGTACAAGAGGATGTTGGAAACTGGAGAAAGAAAACTTTATGCATCACTTTTATCATCTTCAAATCTGCCTTATAGTTAGAAGAATTCATCAAAGACATGCAATCCATCACGTAAAAAATAGATTTTTCTCACTTACAAACATACTGTAGAGTTCTGATTAAGAATTGTACAAATACAAGTACAAATGAAGGAACATTTTAAGTAAATACGCAAATACGTGCACACCAATATAAATGCATGATAATCTGCTCCCGGAAATTGTGATTTCTTTTTCCAACTTTCCCATTGGTATGTGACTAATTGAACAGAGAAAGTTAGGAGAGTGGGGATTTGGTTGTGTAGAAGGGTACAAAAGGAAACAATTTAGTTTAGGAATTAGAGGGATATATAGATCTTAGGACAGAAATCTATTGTAGTAGATGGCTCTGATGGGAGAGTGTAGATTGTTTTGTAGAATGGAACCAGTTATTAGGAACACAAGTGCATTCATTTAGGAAATTCTCCATTTGGAAACAGTTAGTGTGAAAACACAACAGTCTACTTCATGCACATGTGCAGGTTCAAAAAAGGAGGTGAAAGGAGACCATGGATGGCTGACAGAAAAAGGCTTCAACTATTTGTAGTCATCTTTACCACCATTACATAAAAATGTGAGCAAATGAACTATTTACACACGAAGGACTAATAAACACAATTATGTAACTATTATATTTGTCAGCTCAGAGGTGGCTAACATTTAAAAGGTAGCAGTTTGTTGAGCATGCATTATGGCATTGTGCTTAATGTGGCTCACAAGTAGCTGAATGTAAGATGTAGGTTATATAATTCACTAGACAAGTGCAATATATTTATTTTCTTGATTGGAAAGGGTTTTCCTGAGGTTAACGGAAGAGAAAAATCAATTCTTAAACTTGCACCTATTTATGTCCACTGCATAAAATTAGGTGCTTTCCAATAGGATGTAAACAGAAATGGAAACTTGATGTGCAGATGCTGCTGTCACAACACTAGATATGGTGTTAATGTATTTATTTAACACATGCCACATCTTACAGGAATAAATTCTGTCTTTGTCAATTTGTTTTAGTTCATCATCCTAAAAATTGCTTTAAAGCATTAGGCTTGATCAGAGGCTACTGAAAATCTATTGACCATTATTACTACTTTGAGAATATCATGTGTTTACCAATTTACAACACAGCCGATAAGTCTCAGTGGCTTGGATTCTTAATGGTATGGAGTTCCGCAGTAAAGTGTGGCCAATAGCATAGAATGATTTGTGTGTAATACCTAGTGCTGTGTATTAAGTACAGGAGTCTAGAGAAGGGACCAGATATAGATCACTGAATTGGTTTACTTTATACATGTTATTTCAGATGCTGTTGGGCAAATGTGTAATTACAGAAGTATTTGTGTTAGCAACATATTTCTATTTGGCATCAGGTGTTCTTGATAACATGAAAGTGCTAAAAGAAACATGGTATGTTATCTTGTTTTAATGGAGGTGGTAAATATCAGGAACTGATGAAAATACTTCTCAAAATAAATTGATTTAGGGTAGCAAGACAACAGGATCTTGTGTAAAGGAATACAGCGAGGCGACAAAGAATGAATTATAGGTTTCAACTGAAGTAGAGGTAAAATTGTGATGTAAGAAAAGGCAAGCTGAACAGTGCAGGAAAAAGCATGCAGGAAAAAGGGAAGGTAAAGCCATACCAATGGGCAAGGGGCATCCAGCCCGTCCAGCCCTGGTACCCCTGGATCACCCTTCTCGCCTTTAAAACCTCGAAGGCCCTGTTCATAAAATCAACTAACCATGATTATTATAGCAGATACAAACCAACATGGCTGGGGATGTAAAGTCCTTTGCTGGTTCTGTCACAAGACACCATTATTTCTGTGTACATTCCTGGGACAAGTTAGGATGTAATGTCTTAAGCTTTATTCAGAATTGTCAAAATGTTTTATTTTGAATTTGCCTCTTTCTAGTGAAAATCACACTTTAGTTTGTGAACATGATTGTGATACAGGACAGTAATTCACAAATCAATGCTGTTAACTGGGACAGAATTCAAGGTGCGCATCTCCTAATTATGTGAAAAAAAGCTTCAAAGAAACACATTTCTGGGAATTCATAGTTTTTTTTCATAATTACAATTTTAACTGCAGGCTAATGTATATTTTTCTGCTTGGATGAGAATGGAGTTTTCTTTGTTTAGGTTTCAAGAATAACAACATCTCATATAGGTGCAGTGTAATTACTATGGGTTATGCTTTGAACGTCCTATTGAAGCATTTATACTACATTTTTACCTTCTAAAAGAACTGTCACACAGTGAGGTGTCTTATGACATTACCAAATAGGGAAATGCATACAGTTATATATCTTTAACAAATGAGAAGATGAAGAAAGAAAGAAGGTTACCTTGACTTTAAAATGTTATATTGAAATAAGTTTGGAAGCAGTAATGCTTTGATTCACAATCAAATTCAATAGCACAATTTAAGGACCCTACAGTTTTATATATCATATAAGGGCTACAATACAATTATAGGATATATATAAAAATATATTATGAATTATGTATAATGTAAGGATTATAATATAAATAATATAGGAACCATACAGCCTTATTCTCATGGGATTTTAATATAAGTAATATAAGAACCATAAAGTGTTATGTTCATGACTAGTAATCTTATAAAAGGAGTACATGATCAATGCAATGCTTCCTTCTTTCTTCTTATTTTCAAATCATACAATAGTACAAAGTAAAAAGCAAAACATACCAATGGACATGGTGCATCTAATCCAGGCGCTCCTTGGTCTCCCTTATCCCCTTTAGGCCCTCTAGAGCCTTTCTTCCCCCTCTCCCCCTGCAAATAATAATTCAGTTCAAAAAAAGAAATACACAGAAAATTTAGGAATATCCATTTAAAATAAATAGCAGAAATAACAAAAAATACAGCCACAGAGGCTGCTTGTCACCATAATTGCAATAGATTTATAGAAACAGTTTATTTGTTCAAGTTAATGGGTTTTAACAGTCTTTGTTGCCAACTAATTAACAAATGACCAAGCAAAAGAACTTTGGTTTTCAGTTTAATAGTTCTATTCTTTTTTTAAACACTGTGTAACAAATAGTGCTTTAATTTATAAATAAACCTTTTTTGGATTAAAGTATAGGTGAAGAGCACTATATCAAGGGCAGGAGTCTTGGAACATGATTTGATTTAGAATGTTAAAGAGTGTTAAAAATAGGCACTATTTGCAATGACTGGAATAATTACCTGATGCCCAAAGCATATCCTACTTTTATTGGAATCCTAGGAGCACTCATAGATATCTACGGTAGCCAGATTTCCAGGAGTACTCTAATTAGCAAATTTACCTTATGCAGATGTTGCACTAGGTGTAAAATCTGCATGAGAAAATCATGTAGAATTGTTCATATGTACAACAAACCTTTTTTTTACTCCACAGAGAAAGTATTTTCCCCTATTGATACAATTCTTCACCTACGACTGCCACTAAATGTTGGGGGTTTTCCCTCCCTTTGAAAGAGTGTACATTTGTTTGTTTTCGCATAGTGGGAAACTATTTTACCTAATCTCAAATTTACGACAGTGAGAAACTTTGTCCTTTAGGTTGAAAACCGCTATCACTAGTATTCTTTAGGATTACTAAGATTCCAGAAATATGACTTCTTTGAATCAGCATGTAAAAATCATGATGGATTCTACTGATTGGCAGATGTGTTTGGGGCTACATGTTCTAAAATCTATAATTCATTTACAAACTAATTCACTCATTTGTGGTACGGGTTTTGGGTTCCCATTGAGTCCTGTGCTTCATTTGGCCTGTAAATACAAGCAGCTACTATTCCTGGACAGCATTACGACTTAGACTAAATTATCATTGCGCTGTATGGCTTGGCAGTAGAATAAATGTGACTTAGTTAACATATGACTACAGACCCTCAAATGACCAGTGCATAAACAGCTGAATATGACATGTAGTCATTGGCTAACTAG
Source organism: Calotriton arnoldi (assembly GCA_963921515.1). NCBI lineage: Eukaryota > Metazoa > Chordata > Amphibia > Caudata > Salamandridae > Calotriton > Calotriton arnoldi. The sequence continues at coordinate 1,885,774 of CAWUFW010002846.1, forward strand.
ACTTAAAAACTAAGCTGATGTGCTGTTTCTTTATAGGATCTACACAACAAATGGACCTGTTTTCCAAATGAGTAGGTGGTCCAGGGGAATGAAAGGAAAAAGGGGCTGTCAAAGTTTGCATCCTCCCTACCTAAATATCAAGAATACCAAAGGCAAACGTAATTTGTCTAGAAGAATAGTGAATGGGCCTGTCTAGAAGAATAGTGAATGGGCCCCCTGTGAATGTGGGAAGTGTTTATAGGGCGAGTATTTAGTGAAACCAAGATCTGGAAAGCATAAAAATCCCTAACCTTAAACCACAGGTATTTCTATTTATTGAGGATGAGCCATATAGATGATTAAAACCCATAGTGATGCATGCTACTGCCTATTATCCATGCATCTGAATGGGTCAGCATGTTTTTTAACAGCCCTAGAAAGGGTCCTTGGCTTTCTTCAGGACCCAGGTCCTCACTTTCCTGATTTCCTGCGATAGTGGTATTCATACATCCATCAGCAAAATCCACTCTATACCTATAAGTACAGTCCTACTGGATAATATTCACTGACTCTGCAATATTTTGTTGGTCCTGTAGGATGTGTAAAACCTAAGACACAAATCATAAATATAATGAGACAATACATAGTATTAGAGACATAAAAGGAGAGCAATAATAATAAACTCAAATGAAAAAATGAAAGGTAGTTAATTTCATTCCATGCTGTTGTGGACTAGTTGTGTACTTGGTTATCACACATGTGATAGGTACACACTGCAAACCACTGCAAATCCGTGAATCTGAAAATTCATGCTGTATTCATTCATTCCGTGTTGTAGGTTGTCTTACCCGAATTTAAACTAGTGAGGCCCTCAAAGAGGAGTTCAAGGGGAAAACCTTTGCAGTCACACTGTATAAATCAATGAACATATTTTGGGGAGTGTATTAGGTATAATTAATGCATTGGAAATCAAGTCTATAGCAGCTGGTATGGCCGCACGCCAGAAGGGGGCCCTGGGGATCTCTTCTTATCGGACATTGAGGATTGCGCCCTATACGTAAATAAGTGAACCACCTTTATACTGGGAGGGGGACAGAAATCTTGCATAGCTGGAAAGCGGCTGAGATTAGCCCCGCCTACAAGAAAGGCCCAAGGGATTCCCCCTTAACTATAGACCAATCAGCCTTATTGATGTAATACAGAAGGTCTTCTGTAAACAGATCTTGTTCCAGCTTGACCATTGGATAGAGTACGAGAGATCCCTGTCTTATCTGCAAGCTGAGTTTAGTAACCCGATAAGTACCATCGACCAGGTCCTTAGGTTCACGGCTATCTACTGGAAGACAGTCATAATTAAAAAATCCCATCTATACCAAGTATTTGTTGACCTCAAATTGGCATTTGACCTGGTCCCCCCCCTGTAAATTATGGGAGGTCCTGAAGGACAGCAAGGTGCCTCTTGACCTCTTGGACATCCGCCTACATAAAGACACCTATTCACAAGTCCGATGGGGTGCCGGGGGGGAAGTAACAGAACGGATAGAAGTACACAAAGGTGTCCGACAGGAGTGCACTCTCACCCTAACACTGTTCTCCTTATATCTAAAGGACATGGTTGCCTACCTGGAGGACAGCGAGAACGACTCTCCCAGGGTGGCAGGCAAAAAGATCCCTTTACTCCTATTCATAGACAATACTTTACTGCTCTCCAAAGCCCTGGCTGGCTTTCAAACGCTTGTTGACAGATTTGTGACATTCTGTGATGACCGAGGGCTGGTCATCAATCACTCAAAAACAATATTTATGACCATCTACCCCATAGGTCTTTTAGAGGCTCCATTATGCTTGAGGGGAACCCCCTAAATAGGGTATCCAAGTTTAATTTCCTAGGATTTATTCTAACGAAGAATATGTCCTGGTCTCCCCAGGTTAAAATAAGTGCCCTGAAATTAACTCACCAGCCGCTGCAATCCTAAGACTTTACAATTCTTCCAAAGTCAGGCGTATATTACCCACCCTAAAACTATACAGGGCTAAGGCAGAGGGCAGCGCACTGTATGGGGCAGAGATCTGGGGCCCCACAAGCATGGCCGAGCTGAGTGTAGCAGAGAGCAACGTGCTTAGACCCCTAGTTAGAGTCCCCAAAAGCGCTCCCTTACTACCACTGCTACGGGACATGGGTCTCGTGCCACTGGCCCATAAGGCTCAGTTAAGGCCCCTGCTATATTGGCACAGATTAAAGCATACACCGGCCCTTGACGGCTATTACCACGCTTTTAAAGAAATAGTCGCACTCTACAAATCCCGCAAAATCAAATGGATATGCTATGTGAAAGACACACTGACTGACCTTAGCCTTGGTGTGTCTGATAATTCCCCACAGCTCACTAGGGAAGCGCTCACAGAAGCATTTTGGCATTAGAGGTGGGAACAGGACATAAGGAAAGCGAACCATGGCTCACTCACTGATGCCTTTCTCAATATCAAACTCCACACTGAATTCAAGTCTTTTCATGACAACCTGCTCACACTTGGTGCCAGGCAGTTATATCTCAAGTTCTGACATGGCACTCTACCTCTTTTGTCCTTTTGCTTCAAATGGAAATCCAATTCTAACAAAAATGCTGTGTGCCCGGTATATCTGTGGGTAGAGGAATTCATCTTTTTCTGTCCTGGCTATACCCGGCCCAGGAAAAGCTGGCCCCTCTCGATCTGCAGGCAGCTGAGGTGCAGACAGCATCTCCGATGCTTAGGCATTTACGCACAGAAACAAGGGAGTCCGTTGTCTGTGCTGTTGCCAAATACCTACATTGGAGCTGGTCCATTAGAGCAGAGGCATTGGGATAGTGCACAGTGGAGACTGCCAATAGTGGGGCCCTTTTCTGACCTACCATCTTCCTCCTAATGCTGTTGCACATGTTATCTCATTAGGAGCTCTGGACATGCTCTGCCTATATTTTATAATACATGGGCTGCGCGCCTTTGGGTTCTTTCTGTGGCTCTTATACCTTTTAATACATGTTATCTACTAACTGTTTTATGTTTTTTTACACAACTGTAATCTCATTTTTAATCTGACCTTTACATATATTCGACCACTATGTGTATTTATGTGTGCTGTGTTGTACTGTTTTATGTGCTTTTATGGTTGTTCAAACTGAATAAAGTAAAAGATTGATTGATTGATAATTAACGCATGCTTTCAATCGGTCAGCAAAGGAAGTCTTCTGCCCCCTCCCCAGAGGGTGCCCCATACACTTGCTTTGCCAAAAGTGTTTCCATCGGTTTTACCTATGCATCAATGTGGACCCTCTGGATATTAGTAGTTTGCCTGCAGGAGACCGCTTAAAAGGCATCTTGCCATTCACCAAACTGGGAGTGCCTGCGTCACGTGACGAGACAAGGCAGGTACTGATGTCATTACTGAGTGGGACAGATGGAAAATGTGTAAGAGTGCCCCACTCGTATCCAGTTTGTTCGTATGTCCGTCATGCAAGCTTATTCCTGTTATCGGGTTCGAGTGGTCCACTCATTTTATGATTTTTTTTTAAAGTTCATTGTACGAGTTTATATTTTGCCATAGGAGCTAAATTAACATAACACTTAAGCAAGGTGCTTCTCTGGTTGTTTTTCTTATAATTGTAAAGCAAGTGCTCACAAAAAGGAATGATTTTTAGAAAAGGCGAGGAGTTTCCTAAATGTAATTGCCGGGAGGGGCGTCCTGCTTATATAGTCAGATATTTTAAGGTAAACTATGTATACTTTTTTTTTTTTTTTGTCCTCATTCGCCTTTAACCCTCTTGAAAAGAGGCCAACCGCCTTTCGTAACCCTTCTGAACAAGTTCAGCAGACTTTGATAGATCAAAAAAGTCAAACCAGGATACGCTCAATAGACGGGAGGGACCTCAAAGGGTAAGGGTAGGTTTTTTACTCCACCTCGGTCTTAATAGACCTGACGGACCATATCGGAGACCTGGGGAAGCCAAGCTGAGGTCCAAGGAGTAACCAAGAAAGGCATAATCATAGGACCCGGGAAAAAAAAAAAAAACAACAACCCGGGCTCACTATCTCCACTGTGTCAATAAGTCCCAGAAGGCGATCTTATTCTTCCTGCAGGATCTAGCCATGTCCACCTTGGATACTTCGTATAGCGAGGTCAGCCATTCTGAATGGGATGGTGAAACTGAATCCACCCACAACTATGTATACTTTGATGTTTTTTCAACAGAGTCCCAATAAAGTATTTTCATTTTCCAAAATAGTGATACATTAAGAAATTCATACTGCCGTCTACCGAACTCTATAAGTTCTATTGGACTAATGGAATTCATCTGGTCATCACCTGTAGACAAGGTATATTATAGTTTAGGCCAGGGTTCTCCAAAGTCGGCCCTGGAGGGCCAGATCCATACCAGATTTTTTAAGATAACTACATTTATCTAAATGGGGATATGCTAAAAATGTGGCATGGATCCGGCCCTCCAGGACCGACTATGGAAAACCCTGGTTTAGGCCATCAAAGTGATGGCCTGACTGATAACGTATAGTTTCTTACCTGTCGGTGTAGTTTTGCAGCTTGAAGACTTTCTGGATTCACTATGCTGTGCATTATTCCGCCATCTTGTGGTTGGGTCCGGAATTGTAGTATTTTTTCTCTTTTTTTTGTGGCCCAGGTGGGCGGCGACGTCCCACTATTTGGTGTCCTTCGTGACGTCGGCGCGCTTCCTGCGGAAGCTCCCACCTTTGGTCGCCGTCTTCGGATTCTTTTTTTCTCCTTTCTTGTTTTGTTGTCCGCTTGTTTGATCCCTTTAGCTATGTATGTAATTTTAGCCTCCTTTGTCCTTATGCCTCATCTTTCTGGCGGAGGAGGGTGGGATCGCTAGTGAATCCAGAAAGTCTTCAAGCTGCAAAACTACACCGACAGGTAAGAAACTATACGTTTTGCAGCGTGAATCTTTCTGGATTCACTATGCTGTGCATAGACTTAGTAGCGGTTTTCCCTTATTGCGGTGGCTGGGTGGAAGATGAGCATTGGTTACTGAAAATATGTTGTAAGACCTTCTGTCCTACTTGCGCTTCTTTGTTCATTTGGATATCCACACAGTAGTGCTTGGTGAACGTGTGCACTGAAGACCATGTTGCGGCTTGGCAAATGTCTTGGATAGGTGTGTTCGCTAGAAACGCAATTGTTGCTCCCTTCTTCCTTGTTGAGTGAGCTTGAGCTGCTCCTTGTAATTGTTGTCCTGCCTGTTTGTGGCAGAGTTGAATTGTCTGCGCAATCCATCGTGCAATGGTATTTTTGGTGACTGGTCGTCCCAGAAAACTGCTGGCAACGGAGACAAAGAACTGCTTTGTTTTCCTGCACTCCTTTGTCCTTTCCATATAGTGCATCACGGCCCTTCTGGCGTCTAGTGTGTGCAGCGCCCTTTCGGTTTGTGTGGAAGGGTTTTGGAAAAAACTTGGTATTTGGATTGTTTGGTTAATGTGGAACCGAGACACCACCTTTGGCATGAAGTGTGGGTCCGTCCTCATTACAATCCTGTCCTTGTGTATTTGCAGGTACGGCTCTTCGAGTGTCAGTGCTTGCAACTCACTTACTCTTCGTAGTGACGTGATAGCCACTAAGAAGGCCGTCTTTAGCGTGAGCATGTGCAGTGTAGTTTTGTGAATTGGTTCAAATGGCGCCTTCATCAAATGAGTGAGCACTACGTTGAGGTTCCATGCTGGTGCTGGCATCCTTTTTGGGGGTGCGATTCTTTTCGCCCCTTCCAGAAATCTCTTCACAACTTGGGAGGTGAAGAAACTTCTCCCTGCCTCTCCTCTTGTGAATGCCACTACCGCAAAACACACAAGATGATGGACGGAATGTTGCACATTGGCAAACATTCACCCCCAGTCACAGATCTGGGTTTAATCCATCGTTATTTTGCTTCACCACGCCACCCCAGTTCAGACATAGCCATATGCAAATCAGTCTTGACCCTGTGCCTCATGGGAACAGTCCAGCCCGAACTGCCAAGCCATGTCTTCCCTGGACCGGAATCAAGCATCCTAGGACCGGTTTCTGGCTATCAGCCGTCATCAGCCAGGATAGCTTGACTCCAGTGGCGCAGTGAGCACGGGACCCACGTCTGAGCATACCCTTCCCACATAGGGCGAAATGCAAAACACACAAGATGATGGACGGAATGTTGCACACTGGCAAACATTCACCTCCAGTCACAGATCTGGGTTTAATCCATCGTTATTTTGCTTCACCACGCCACCCCAGTTCAGACATAGCCATATGCAAATCAGTCTTGACCCTGTGCCTCATGGGAACAGTCCAGCCCGAACTGCCAAGCCATGTCTTCCCTGGACCGGAATCAAGCATCCTAGGACCGGTTTCTGGCTATCAGCCGTCATCAGCCAGGATAGCTTGACTCCAGTGGCGCAGTGAGCACGGGACCCACGTCTGGGCATACCCTTCCCACATAGGGCGAAATGCAAAACACACAAGATGATGGACGGAATGTTGCACATTGGCAAACATTCACCCCCAGTCACAGATCTGGGTTTAATCCATCGTTATTTTGCTTCACCACGCCACCCCAGTTCAGACATAGCCATATGCAAATCAGTCTTGACCCTGTGCCTCATGGGAACAGTCCAGCCCGAACTGCCAAGCCATGTCTTCCCTGGACCGGAATCAAGCATCCTAGGACCGGTTTCTGGCTATCAGCCGTCATCAGCCAGGATAGCTTGACTCCAGTGGCGCAGTGAGCACGGGACCCACGTCTGGGCATACCCTTCCCACATAGGGCGAAATGCAAAACACACAAGATGATGGACGGAATGTTGCACATTGGCAAACATTCACCCCCAGTCACAGATCTGGGTTTAATCCATCGTTATTTTGCTTCACCACGCCACCCCAGTTCAGACATAGCCATATGCAAATCAGTCTTGACCCTGTGCCTCATGGGAACAGTCCAGCCCGAACTGCCAAGCCATGTCTTCCCTGGACCGGAATCAAGCATCCTAGGACCGGTTTCTGGCTATCAGCCGTCATCAGCCAGGATAGCTTGACTCCAGTGGCGCAGTGAGCACGGGACCCACGTCTGGGCATACCCTTCCCACATAGGGCGAAATGCAAAACACACAAGATGATGGACGGAATGTTGCACATTGGCAAACATTCACCCCCAGTCACAGATCTGGGTTTAATCCATCGTTATTTTGCTTCACCACGCCACCCCAGTTCAGACATAGCCATATGCAAATCAGTCTTGACCCTGTGCCTCATGGGAACAGTCCAGCCCGAACTGCCAAGCCATGTCTTCCCTGGACCGGAATCAAGCATCCTAGGACCGGTTTCTGGCTATCAGCCGTCATCAGCCAGGATAGCTTGACTCCAGTGGCGCAGTGAGCACGGGACCCACGTCTGGGCATACCCTTCCCACATAGGGCGAAATGCAAAACACACAAGATGATGGACGGAATGTTGCACATTGGCAAACATTCACCCCCAGTCACAGATCTGGGTTTAATCCATCGTTATTTTGCTTCACCACGCCACCCCAGTTCAGACATAGCCATATGCAAATCAGTCTTGACCCTGTGCCTCATGGGAACAGTCCAGCCCGAACTGCCAAGCCATGTCTTCCCTGGACCGGAATCAAGCATCCTAGGACCGGTTTCTGGCTATCAGCCGTCATCAGCCAGGATAGCTTGACTCCAGTGGCGCAGTGAGCACGGGACCCACGTCTGGGCATACCCTTCCACATAGGGCGAAATGCAAAACACACAAGATGATGGACGGAATGTTGCACATTGGCAAACATTCACCCCCAGTCACAGATCTGGGTTTAATCCATCGTTATTTTGCTTCACCACGCCACCCCAGTTCAGACATAGCCATATGCAAATCAGTCTTGACCCTGTGCCTCATGGGAACAGTCCAGCCCGAACTGCCAAGCCATGTCTTCCCTGGACCGGAATCAAGCATCCTAGGACCGGTTTCTGGCTATCAGCCGTCATCAGCCAGGATAGCTTGACTCCAGTGGCGCAGAAACCGGTCCTAGGATGCTTGATTCCGGTCCAGGGAAGACATGGCTTGGCAGTTCGGGCTGGACTGTTCCCATGAGGCACAGGGTCAAGACTGATTTGCATATGGCCATGTCTGAACTGGGGTAGCGTGGTGAGCAAAATAACGATGGATTAAACCCAGATCTGTGACTGGGGGTGAATGTTTTGCCAATGTGCAACATTCCGTCCATCATCTTGTGTGTTTTGCTGTTCGCCCTATGTGGGAAGGGTATGCCCAGACGTGGGTCCCGTGCTCACTACGCCGCTGGAGTCAAGCTATCCTGGCTGATGACGGCTGATAGCCAGAAACCGGTCCTAGGATGCTTGATTCCGGTCCAGGGAAGACATGGCTTGGCAGTTCGGGCTGGACTGTTCCCATGAGGCACAGGGTCAAGACTGATTTGCATATGGCCATGTCTGAACTGGGGTGGCGTGGTGAGCAAAATAACGATGGATTAAACCCAGATCTGTGACTGGGGGTGAATGTTTTGCCAATGTGCAACATTCCGTCCATCATCTTGTGTGTTTTGCTGTTCAGCCCTATGTGGGAAGGGTATGCCCAGACGTGGGTCCCGTGCTCACTACGCCGCTGGAGTCAAGCTATCCTGGCTGATGACGGCTGATAGCCAGAAACCGGTCCTAGGATGCTTGATTCGGTCCAGGGAAGACATGGCTTGGCAGTTCGGGCTGGACTGTTCCCATGAGGCACAGGGTCAAGACTGATTTGCATATGGCCATGTCTGAACTGGGGTGGCGTGGTGAGCAAAATAACGATGGATTAAACCCAGATCTGTGACTGGGGGTGAATGTTTTGCCAATGTGCAACATTCCGTCCATCATCTTGTGTGTTTTGCTGTTCGCCCTATGTGGGAAGGGTATGCCCAGACGTGGGTCCCGTGCTCACTACGCCGCTGGAGTCAAGCTATCCTGGCTGATGACGGCTGATAGCCAGAAACCGGTCCTAGGATGCTTGATTCCGGTCCAGGGAAGACATGGCTTGGCAGTTCGGGCTGGACTGTTCCCATGAGGCACAGGGTCAAGACTGATTTGCATATGGCCATGTCTGAACTGGGGTGGCGTGGTGAGCAAAATAACGATGGATTAAACCCAGATCTGTGACTGGGGGTGAATGTTTTGCCAATGTGCAACATTCCGTCCATCATCTTGTGTGTTTTGCTGTTCGCCCTATGTGGGAAGGGTATGCCCAGACGTGGGTCCCGTGCTCACTACGCCGCTGGAGTCAAGCTATCCTGGCTGATGACGGCTGATAGCCAGAAACCGGTCCTAGGATGCTTGATTCCGGTCCAGGGAAGACATGGCTTGGCAGTTCGGGCTGGACTGTTCCCATGAGGCACAGGGTCAAGACTGATTTGCATATGGCCATGTCTGAACTGGGGTGGCGTGGTGAGCAAAATAACGATGGATTAAACCCAGATCTGTGACTGGGGGTGAATGTTTTGCCAATGTGCAACATTCCGTCCATCATCTTGTGTGTTTTGCTGTTCGCCCTATGTGGGAAGGGTATGCCCAGACGTGGGTCCCGTGCTCACTACGCCGCTGGAGTCAAGCTATCCTGGCTGATGACGGCTGATAGCCAGAAACCGGTCCTAGGATGCTTGATTCCGGTCCAGGGAAGACATGGCTTGGCAGTTCGGGCTGGACTGTTCCCATGAGGCACAGGGTCAAGACTGATTTGCATATGGCCATGTCTGAACTGGGGTGGCGTGGTGAGCAAAATAACGATGGATTAAACCCAGATCTGTGACTGGGGGTGAATGTTTTGCCAATGTGCAACATTCCGTCCATCATCTTGTGTGTTTTGCTGTTCGCCCTATGTGGGAAGGGTATGCCCAGACGTGGGTCCCGTGCTCACTACGCCGCTGGAGTCAAGCTATCCTGGCTGATGACGGCTGATAGCCAGAAACCGGTCCTAGGATGCTTGATTCCGGTCCAGGGAAGACATGGCTTGGCAGTTCGGGCTGGACTGTTCCCATGAGGCACAGGGTCAAGACTGATTTGCATATGGCCATGTCTGAACTGGGGTGGCGTGGTGAGCAAAATAACGATGGATTAAACCCAGATCTGTGACTGGGGGTGAATGTTTTGCCAATGTGCAACATTCCGTCCATCATCTTGTGTGTTTTGCTGTTCGCCCCTATGTGGGAAGGGTATGCCCAGACGTGGGTCCCGTGCTCACTACGCCGCTGGAGTCAAGCTATCCTGGCTGATGACGGCTGATAGCCAGAAACCGGTCCTAGGATGCTTGATTCCGGTCCAGGGAAGACATGGCTTGGCAGTTCGGGCTGGACTGTTCCCATGAGGCACAGGGTCAAGACTGATTTGCATATGGCCATGTCTGAACTGGGGTGGCGTGGTGAGCAAAATAACGATGGATTAAACCCAGATCTGTGACTGGGGGTGAATGTTTTGCCAATGTGCAACATTCCGTCCATCATCTTGTGTGTTTTGCTGTTCGCCCTATGTGGGAAGGGTATGCCCAGACGTGGGTCCCGTGCTCACTACGCCGCTGGAGTCAAGCTATCCTGGCTGATGACGGCTGATAGCCAGAAACCGGTCCTAGGATGCTTGATTCCGGTCCAGGGAAGACATGGCTTGGCAGTTCGGGCTGGACTGTTCCCATGAGGCACAGGGTCAAGACTGATTTGCATATGGCCATGTCTGAACTGGGGTGGCGTGGTGAGCAAAATAACGATGGATTAAACCCAGATCTGTGACTGGGGGTGAATGTTTTGCCAATGTGCAACATTCCGTCCATCATCTTGTGTGTTTTGCTGTTCGCCCTATGTGGGAAGGGTATGCCCAGACGTGGGTCCCGTGCTCACTACGCCGCTGGAGTCAAGCTATCCTGGCTGATGACGGCTGATAGCCAGAAACCGGTCCTAGGATGCTTGATTCCGGTCCAGGGAAGACATGGCTTGGCAGTTCGGGCTGGACTGTTCCCATGAGGCACAGGGTCAAGACTGATTTGCATATGGCCATGTCTGAACTGGGGTGGCGTGGTGAGCAAAATAACGATGGATTAAACCCAGATCTGTGACTGGGGGTGAATGTTTTGCCAATGTGCAACATTCCGTCCATCATCTTGTGTGTTTTGCTGTTCGCCCTATGTGGGAAGGGTATGCCCAGACGTGGGTCCCGTGCTCACTACGCCGCTGGAGTCAAGCTATCCTGGCTGATGACGGCTGATAGCCAGAAACCGGTCCTAGGATGCTTGATTCCGGTCCAGGGAAGACATGGCTTGGCAGTTCGGGCTGGACTGTTCCCATGAGGCACAGGGTCAAGACTGATTTGCATATGGCCATGTCTGAACTGGGGTGGCGTGGTGAGCAAAATAACGATGGATTAAACCCAGATCTGTGACTGGGGGTGAATGTTTTGCCAATGTGCAACATTCCGTCCATCATCTTGTGTGTTTTGCTGTTCGCCCTATGTGGGAAGGGTATGCCCAGACGTGGGTCCCGTGCTCACTACGCCGCTGGAGTCAAGCTATCCTGGCTGATGACGGCTGATAGCCAGAAACCGGTCCTAGGATGCTTGATTCCGGTCCAGGGAAGACATGGCTTGGCAGTTCGGGCTGGACTGTTCCCATGAGGCACAGGGTCAAGACTGATTTGCATATGGCCATGTCTGAACTGGGGTGGCGTGGTGAGCAAAATAACGATGGATTAAACCCAGATCTGTGACTGGGGGTGAATGTTTTGCCAATGTGCAACATTCCGTCCATCATCTTGTGTGTTTTGCTGTTCGCCCTATGTGGGAAGGGTATGCCCAGACGTGGGTCCCGTGCTCACTACGCCGCTGGAGTCAAGCTATCCTGGCTGATGACGGCTGATAGCCAGAAACCGGTCCTAGGATGCTTGATTCCGGTCCAGGGAAGACATGGCTTGGCAGTTCGGGCTGGACTGTTCCCATGAGGCACAGGGTCAAGACTGATTTGCATATGGCCATGTCTGAACTGGGGTGGCGTGGTGAGCAAAATAACGATGGATTAAACCCAGATCTGTGACTGGGGGTGAATGTTTTGCCAATGTGCAACATTCCGTCCATCATCTTGTGTGTTTTGCTGTTCGCCCTATGTGGGAAGGGTATGCCCAGACGTGGGTCCCGTGCTCACTACGCCGCTGGAGTCAAGCTATCCTGGCTGATGACGGCTGATAGCCAGAAACCGGTCCTAGGATGCTTGATTCCGGTCCAGGGAAGACATGGCTTGGCAGTTCGGGCTGGACTGTTCCCATGAGGCACAGGGTCAAGACTGATTTGCATATGGCCATGTCTGAACTGGGGTGGCGTGGTGAGCAAAATAACGATGGATTAAACCCAGATCTGTGACTGGGGGTGAATGTTTTGCCAATGTGCAACATTCCGTCCATCATCTTGTGTGTTTTGCTGTTCGCCCTATGTGGGAAGGGTATGCCCAGACGTGGGTCCCGTGCTCACTACGCCGCTGGAGTCAAGCTATCCTGGCTGATGACGGCTGATAGCCAGAAACCGGTCCTAGGATGCTTGATTCCGGTCCAGGGAAGACATGGCTTGGCAGTTCGGGCTGGACTGTTCCCATGAGGCACAGGGTCAAGACTGATTTGCATATGGCCATGTCTGAACTGGGGTGGCGTGGTGAGCAAAATAACGATGGATTAAACCCAGATCTGTGACTGGGGGTGAATGTTTTGCCAATGTGCAACATTCCGTCCATCATCTTGTGTGTTTTGCTGTTCGCCCTATGTGGGAAGGGTATGCCCAGACGTGGGTCCCGTGCTCACTACGCCGCTGGAGTCAAGCTATCCTGGCTGATGACGGCTGATAGCCAGAAACCGGTCCTAGGATGCTTGATTCCGGTCCAGGGAAGACATGGCTTGGCAGTTCGGGCTGGACTGTTCCCATGAGGCACAGGGTCAAGACTGATTTGCATATGGCCATGTCTGAACTGGGGTGGCGTGGTGAGCAAAATAACGATGGATTAAACCCAGATCTGTGACTGGGGGTGAATGTTTTGCCAATGTGCAACATTCCGTCCATCATCTTGTGTGTTTTGCTGTTCGCCCTATGTGGGAAGGGTATGCCCAGACGTGGGTCCCGTGCTCACTACGCCGCTGGAGTCAAGCTATCCTGGCTGATGACGGCTGATAGCCAGAAACCGGTCCTAGGATGCTTGATTCCGGTCCAGGGAAGACATGGCTTGGCAGTTCGGGCTGGACTGTTCCCATGAGGCACAGGGTCAAGACTGATTTGCATATGGCCATGTCTGAACTGGGGTGGCGTGGTGAGCAAAATAACGATGGATTAAACCCAGATCTGTGACTGGGGGTGAATGTTTTGCCAATGTGCAACATTCCGTCCATCATCTTGTGTGTTTTAATGCCACTACCGCAGCCAAGTGCACCCTCAGGGATGTGTAACTTAATCCGCTTTGTAGCAGGTGCGTTAGGTATTTTAGTACTGTTGATTCCCTTGTGATCTTCCGTTGTAGATTCCCCTTGATGCACCATTCAGAGAACCTCTTACACTTTGCTACGTAGCACTTCCTTGTGGAAGGCCTCCTTGCCTCCCTGAGTACTGCCATGGTACTTGGTGGTAATTTGAGGTGTGCAAATTCTAAGTCTTCAGGAGCCACGCTGCTAGGCTGAGGCTCTCCGGTTCTGGGTGTAGCACCCTTCCCTTCTGCATTGTTAACATGTCTTTTCTTCTTGGGAACCTGTGTGCTGGTTCTTGTGCCATTTCTACTATCTGTGAGAACCAGGACTGCCTGGCCCACTGGGGCGCTATTAGTATTAGCGTCATGTTGCTTATTCTGCATTTGCTGAGTACCCTGTGTATCAGTGGTATCGGGGGAAAAGCGTATGCAAATGTCTTTGACCAATCTATCCATAGCGCATTACCTTGTAACCAATGGGCTGGTTGTCTGGATGCGTAGTGTTGGCATTTTGCATTCTGGTGTGTTGCAAATAGGTCTATTTGCGGTGTACCCCATTTCTGGAATAGCTTCTGTGTTTCCTGTTGATTGAGCTCCCACTCGTGGGATGCTGACGCCTGCCTGCTGAGTCGGTCTGCTTCCACATTGTCCTTCCCCGGGAGATGTATTGCCAGTAGGTCTATTTCTAGCGGGATGGCCCATTTCCATATTTCCTGTGCTAGCCCTGATAGTGCCACTGATTGTGTTCCTCCTTGTTTGTTGATGTAGAACGTGGTGGTTGTGTTGTCTGTTTGGATCAATACCCTGTTTCCGTACAGCTGTTTCTGAAAGGCTTTTAAGGCTAGGAACACCGTTTTCAGCTCCAAGTAGTTGATGTGTCTGACCGCATCTTGCTGCGACCATAGACCCCTCACCCTGAGCTTGTTCATGTGTGCGCCCCACCCCAGTTGGGAGGCGTCCGTCGTGATGGTCACTGTTGGAGTTGGTTGTGTGAATGGCTTCCCCTGTGATATGTTTTCCTTGTTCCACCACGCCACTTCCTGATGCACTGCGTGTGTGACAACCACAAGATCTTCCCAACTCCCTGTTGCCTGTGACCATTGCTGCTGAATCCATTCCTGGAATGGTCTCATGTGTAGCCTGATATTTGGGACTAGGTGGATGCATGCTGCCATCATTCCCATTAGCTTGCTCACCGTCCTCACTGTCAGAACTTGCCCCTTGTGGTAAGGACGTGTTTCCTTTTGTATCGCCAATGTTCTCCTCCTGCTGAGGAACACTTTGGCCTGTATGGTGTTGATCTCGGCCCCCAAGAATATCTTGATCTGCTCTGGGTCGGTTGACGATTTCTCCCAATGAATTGAGAACCCCAGTTGACTTAGTGTTTGCACGACCTGCTGGATGTGTTCTTTGTATTTGTTGTAAGAGCTTGCCTTTACGAGCCAGTCATCGAGGTAGGGATATACGTGTATTCCTTGCCTTCGTAGGTGCGCTGCTACTGCTGCTAGGCACTTTGTAAACACCCTTGGTGCGGATTTGAGTCCGAATGCTAGTACTGTGAACTGGTAGTGAGTCTGGTTGATTACAAACCGTAGTAGCTGTTTGTGCCTGTGGTTGATGGGGATGTGTAAGTACGCGTCCTTCAGATCTATTGTTGCCATGTAATCCCCTTTTTGTATTTGTGGTATTACCTCCTGTAGGGAAGTCATTTTGAATCTTTGAGTTCTTATGAATTTGTTTAAGAATCTCAGATCTAGGATAGGTTGTAGTGTTTCGTCCACCTTTGGCACGAGGAAGTAGGTTGAGTAAACCCCTTTGTTTCTTTGGTTGTGCGGTTCTGTCTCTATTGCCTTTTTGCTGAGCAGTTCCTTGGCCTCCAGCTGTAAGAGCGAGAGTTCTTTTGCCGAGTGGGTCTTGTTTCTTGGTCTTTTTGTTGGGGGTTGTCTTTCCAGTTCTATGCAATATCCGTATTGTATGACGTTTAGTATCCACTTGTCTGTAGTGATGTTCCTCCACTGCTTGAGGAAGTTCTTTATCCTGCCCCCTACCGGTGTTGTGTGTTCTAGGGACTGTTTCCTGTGGATCGTTAGGTTTTTGTTTCTCTGTTTGTTGTTGCCCCCACCCCGAGGTGTTGCTATGGTGGTTGTGGGCTTGATGGTGAAGTCACTTGGAGGTGGGCTGTTGGCCTCCTCTACGAGATTGTCCTCGTCCGTTTCCGCGCCCTCGAAAGGACTGGCCCCGGGGCTGGTACTGCCAGTTTTGCTGCTGCTGTCCTTGCTGCTGCTGGCCTTGGTTGTTCCTTTGGTAGCCCTGCTGGAACGTTTGGTGCGATGTGGCAGGCACGTTGCCTCCTCTACCGCCCGGCCTTCTGGTGGGTGCCCCTCCTCTCATCCCTCTGAACTGCAGCGCTCCCATGGACCTTGCTGTCTCGTTGTCCTTTTTGAGCTGCGTCAGCTTTTCATCAACTGGCGTGCCAAACAGTTTTTCGCCGTTGAAGGGTGTATTCAGGATGTTACTCTGCACCTCTGGCTTGAATCCTGAAATCCTGAGCCATGCGTGTCTCCTCTCGGTCACTCCTATCATCATAAGTCTGCTGGATGTTTCTGCAGCATCCAAGGCTGACTTCAAACATGTGTTTGCCATGATTTTGCCTTCTTCCACCAGGTGAGCTACCCTTTGTTGGTACTCATCTGGTAGATGCTTGAGGAGTTGCCCCACTTCGTCCCAATGTTGGTATGCGTGCCTGTTGATCAGGGCGTTTGAGTTTGCGATACGCCACTGTATTGCCGCATTTCTCTCCATCTTTCTCCCCGTCAGATCCATCCTCTTACTCTCCTTGTCTGGAGGTGGTCCGGTATTAGTGGGCACATTGGCCCTTTTCCTGGCCGTAGCCGTAATTATGGAGTCAGCTGGCACTGATCTTTGTATGTATGCAGGGTCTTGGGAAGAGTGTTTGTACTTTTTCTCTGTTCTTGGAGTGACAGCCCTGCATACTGCTGGTTCCCTGAAGGCATCTCTCCCTTGGTCCAGCACACTAGGGAGCATGGGGAGGAATAGGCTCCTGGTTTGTTGAGGCAGTAGAGTTTCCAGGAGGAAACATGCCTTGGGCTTCTCTTCTTCCATTTTCACCCCATAGGTTTGTGCCGCCTTCAGGACTACCGTGTTGTAGACCCCGATGTCGTCTGGCGGCGAGGGCCTCGAAGAGTAAGTGTCTACCCCTTCTTCTGGCGATTCTGCGTCGAGGTTTTGCCATTCCAGGTCTTGTGCCTCCGAGGACATTGAGTCCCGGTAGGATTGCAGGTCTTCATCGCCTTCTCCCTCGAAGTAATAGTCTTCGTCCCCCTGTTCCTCGACCGGTTTGGGCGTTTTCGGCGGTTCGGCGTCTTTGTAGTCTATTTCGACCTCAAGCGCGGGTCTCGAGGGGATGGAGTATTCGCTCATTTTGCGGTCGAAATCCTTCTTCCGCTGTAGGATGCTCGCCATTTTGGCCTCGAGCCTCCTCTTTTTCCTCTCCATCTCTTGTGCCTGTTCGGCGTCGAGGGCTGGAGCGGCTCTCTTCGGGGCCG
Source organism: Calotriton arnoldi (assembly GCA_963921515.1). NCBI lineage: Eukaryota > Metazoa > Chordata > Amphibia > Caudata > Salamandridae > Calotriton > Calotriton arnoldi. Next base: position 1,902,817 of record CAWUFW010002846.1, read on the forward strand.
TCGACGTGGACGATTGCCCCTCCCTTCTCGGCGCCGAGGTGTGCTTTTCGGGGGCAACCTTCGACGCCTTTGGTTTTTCGAGGGTTTTTGCCGATTGGGAGTCCTTTTCGAAGGATCCGCTCGGCTGACTGTCCTTGGTCGCTGTTGCCTTCGATTAATGTTTCGGCGGCAATGCTCCCTTCGAGGACTTAGCTTCACTCCTATGAGTGTCGCTCGGGGCTTTGGCTTCACCCTTTCGAGTGTCGCTCGAGTGCTTAGGGGTCGATGACTCCCTTACCTCCTTCGACGTTTTCTTTTGGACCTCGACGACTGTGCAGTCCTCCGGTCCTTCGGCGATGTTGTCCTCCTCTCCACTTGAGAGGCCCAGGTCTCGGAGCGATGGGGGTAGTCCCTGCCCCTGCATGTTGTGGTTCGCCCTTCTCTACCTCTCCCTCACCCTGAGGGTCTTGGGTGTAAACGCCGAGCACGCGTTGCAGTCCTCGCTGCTGTGGTCGAGCGGCAAGCAGAGGTTGCAGACTGGATGTTGGTCCTTCTGGGCGTACTTGTGGTGGCAGTTGGTGCAAAACTTGAACGGTGTCTTGTCCATACCCGCGCTCAGGGAGCCCCCTGCAAGCGCATTCTCTGTAGGACGTCGAGATCTCGGTCGTAAACCTTCTCCCTCGTCGTCCCGGTTACTTGACTCGTAGTCCGGTGTACTTCAAACTGATTTTCGTCGGTTTTTCTTCTATTTGCCTTGATTCCTCTTCCAAACTTCTGGAACTCTTCGGCGACAATCCAGACCCAACGGCGGAAATAAGAGTCTGAAGATGGCGACCAAAGGTGGGAGCTTCCGCAGGAAGCGCGCCGACGTCACGAAGGACACCAAATGGTGGGACGTCGCCGCCCACCTGGGCCACAAAAAAAAAAAAAGGAGAAAAAATACTACAATTCCGGACCCAACCATAAGATGGCGGAATAATGCACAGCATAGTGAATTCAGAAAGATTCACGCTGCAAAACATATCTTGCCTACAGGTGATGTTCATTAGAATGTTTTATGTGGCATGACATTTGGCACAATAAAACTTATGGAGTTTGGTAGAGAGCAGTAAGAATTTCCTGAGGCATCACTGTGTTGGAAAATGAAAATACTTTATTGGGACCGGATATTACATATACATAACATAGTTTACCTTGAAATATTTGACTATATAAGCAGGAAGCACCTTCCCAGCACTTGCATTTAGGAGATTCCTCGCCTTTTCCCAAAATTATCCCTTTCTGTGAGTACTTGTTTAACAATTTTATATTGCAAATGGACCACTCCCTCATGATATAAGGAATATGCTTGCTTGACTAATGTATGAACAACATTATACGAGTGATGCGCTCCTACTACATTTTCCTTCCGCCCGCTCCGTAATGACATCAGTATGTGCCTTGCGTAACGTCAAATGATGCGGGCAGTCCCAGTTTGGTGAGTGGTAAGATGCCTTTTAAGTGGTCTCCTCCAGGCAAACTACTAGAGGGTCTGCCTTGATGCATAGGTAAAACCGAGGGAAAAACCTTTAATGAAGTAAGTGTACGGGGGACCCGCTGAGGAGGCAGGAGACTTCCTTTGCTGGCTGATCGAAAGTAGGCATTCATTATACCCAATAGACTATCTTATATATGAGTGTGGCTACAAGGGTTTGCCCTCTAACTCCTCTATGAGGACCTCACTAGTTTAAGTTTGGGTAAGACAATCTACAACTTGAATGAATACACCTTATCGGATTTGCAGTGGTGTGCAGTGTGTACCTATCACGTGTGTGACAAACAATTTCACAAATAGTTCACAACAGCATAGTTCTGTGTTTTTGTCTGATTTTATTATTATTTCTCTTCTTTTGTGTCTCCAATGTTATGTATTAATTTGTTATGTTTATGATTTGTGTCTTATGTTTTACACATCCTACAAGACCAACAAAATATAGCAGACTCCGTAAATTACATCCAGCAGGACTGTACTTATAGGTATAGTGTGGACGCTTGAATACCACTATAGTAGAATATTAGGGAAGTGAGGATCTGGGTCCTGAACAAAGCCAGGGACCCTTTCTAGGGCCGTTAAAAAGGCAGAAACATGTCGACCCATTCAGATCTAGGGGTAGTAGCCAGTTCCATGCACCGCTATAAGTATTAATCACTTTTCTGCCCCACCCTTAAAAATAGAAGTACTTCAGGTTTAGGGATTAGGAATTTTTATGCTTTCTAAATACCCACCCTAAAAGCACTACCCCCAATCACAGGGGGCCCATTCATCATTCTTTGAGACTGGTTATGTTTGTCTTTGGGGTTCTTGATGTTTCTTTATAATAGTCATGTTTAGTACATGATAAAAAAGATAATGTGGTCCCCCTTGGAAATAGCTTACAAATGTTTAAAGCTTTTCTGTCCCAATTTGTCCTGATGCGGACACCAGGACATCTTCTAGCATCCTGGTGTTCGTGCTTGTCCTTGGGGTGTTAAATGCAAAGGTGTAACACTCTACAGACTAGAGAATATTAGAACATTTGCTATATTTTGGTTTAATGCACAAGAGTAATGTAATGGCTTAAAATGTGGAGGCATACAGAGATCCCAGGAATAAGGAGGAAATACTTGAAAGTTGTTGAGACAATGCAAGTCAAAACAAACAAAAAACCTTTTTCAAATAACAGAGAGATGTACTTGCTCCCTTACATATTTATAAAAAAAAACAGAGATCACATGGACCCACACAATGATCCAATTTCCATGGAAATATTGTATTAGGTTGATATGTGTGAGTGGCCCTAATGAGAAGAAAAAAACATCCCAAGTTAGGCTCTTGTTTTTGAAAAATGTTGTTGCTTTGAATTATGTGTCAGCTGTCTGTTTGAAAATACTTATTAACTAAATGGTATTACTGTAGTAGACAAGGTAAATATGAAGAAGAGATGTGTAATTGTACTGATATATATAATACTTGAATCTAAAATGATGATGCTCCAATAAAGTGTTGCAATGCATTAAAAACACATTTCCAAATTATCAAATTACAGGAAATGCTTTCGAAATTGATCATTGAAGTTGGACATGCTAGAGCCAGTATATAAGAACCATGACTAAGGCCTAGTTTTGGGGTAAAACACATTGGCTTCAAGCATATATAATTGCTACTTTAATCTCTCAAATATGGGGACTTAAATAGTCTCATAGTAATCAATATGACTTGTTAACTCAAGCTGGGTTCACAGTACTTGTTCTGGTCATCAGCAAAGGCTGTCACAGGGTCTGTGCACGGGAAATATCTAAATGTCGTTTATCTGGGCCTTCATGTTTTTTCAGCAGATGAGCTTATTTAATTTTTAATTCAATATTCATATGTAATATTTGTTGAAAGTTTTCTGTTTTGAATAAAGCCTAGTAATTTCCTGCAAGGCTGTAACTTCTTTCACAGTGTGGTAAATCATATTATAGAAATATATTAATTCAGAGCTTATTACAGGGAGTCCCCTGGCTGTAGAGTTGCTTGCTTTAAACAATGTGCTTGATGGTCTTCTCAACCAAGACTGATCTGCAGTATACAAATGTAATTAGAGGTTTCTGAAGGAAACAAAATTGGTCATAGTCAGCCGTGGCCACTGCAGGTAAGAGCGGTGGGGCGGTGGGGACGGCTAAGGGGGATTTCGACAGACGACCACAAGGGAAAATTAAATAAATAATTAATTTTCCCTTGTGGTCGTCTCTTGAAATCCCCCCCCCCACCCCAGCCAGCCCAACCACCCTTACCTGCAGCGGCAGCGGCTAGTCATAGTGTTTAACAAGTCTAGAGACGAATCAGGTATTTCACTTGTTTTTATGTGCTATAGTGGGACTCCAGTAGAATAGGCCCTACTGCTCGCATGTTATTAGGCACTTTTTCTTTTTTATTTTATAAATCTTAAACACTTTTGCGATGCAGCAGACTTGAATGTTTACATGCAGTTGTGCACACTTGAACAAATGCATGGGCGTTCGTTTTTAAATGTTTTTCAAACAGTTCAAGGTCACTAAGAAGGTAGAAGAAAGTATTGTAGTTGGAAATTTCTGATGTTGTGTGAGTTCACTATTTTTACATTAAAACAACAGGCACTATGATATTTGTGACTGTAAAAGAAAATAACCAAATAATCTTTGACGGAAGGACATTTGAGTATGTAAAATGAGTTTCCTTTGACCTGACCTATTTTTTAAATTATTTTAAAATTGCTGCAGCCACATTTTCCTCTGAGATGAGGCACTTTGAAGCAATGACAATTACAGAATTGTTATTTCATAAAAATCTAACACCAATCAACATATGAAGGTCATTGCATTTAATAAATTTGGTAAGATTCATGTTTACTTGTAAAATGGGTAGAATTGTGTATTAGCAAATTAGCATTCCTATTGTTCCTATATCAATTAAATATAGACATATATGGGATTCACCATAGCATAATGATGGTAATGGTTAGATGTTACGAATACAAATCAGGCAACAAAGGCATTTAGAATAGACAAGGGATATGTCTAGGTTCGCAAGAGAAAATAATTTGAGGAATAAGGAAGGAAGTGGGATAAATCACCCAGGATTCAACACTGAAACGAAAATGGATAATCCAGGAGAAAACGAGGAGCGGGCTGCAGAGGAAGCAGGAGGAGGAAAGACCCAGGAAAAAAGGCAGACGAGATGTAAGGGATAAAGGGGACTAAGGTAGACCTGTAGAAGCAATGAATAGACACACAGACAAACAGAAGAGGAAACAAAATGTACAGATTAAAAGGAAATGAAGAACAAGGCTTGACAGATCAATTCAAGTATCTATACCTTTTCAGCTGGACTTTTGGTGCCTTGCTACTCTTGTTAATAATTAAAATAGATTTCATGCAAACAAAGCCAGTGGAACAGTGCCATTTATTGAGCATGACATATGTGTCAATTGTTTTGAAATTCTTATACCCTAGTGAAAGGTAAAATCTTATGTCATGTATTTACTTTGTATATGATATTTACTTCCTAAAAATAAGATAATTTCAATGAGCAACACTACTGTCTGTTGTATATGTCATCTGGCTTAAAAGTCGCTCTTTTCTAAGGGATACCAGATGCCACGGCGGAGCTGCAGTGATCTAGCCTTGACAGAAATTGCTGCTCTTACCATTATTTTTTAATTATAAATGATACAATGGATCAGATTTATTCTTTCATATTGCATGCTAGTATACATCTATGCTATAATACATAAATCGAAGAAACTATAACCTGTGATCATAACTTTGCAAAAGGCATAGCAGCTGTGGATCATTGAAAGTGCAAGAGAAACCTGCTGATGAACCCATGAAGATTAAAATAATAGTGTCAGAACACAGGAGTTCCTTTTTAGGTCGAGCCTGGGCAGTGCAAGCTCTGCTTTGCAAGGCATGCTCTATTAGAGTATGCACTTGAAGCTCCGCCCACTCCCTACCCATATTTTTCATTGGCTTGTGTCTTTGTCCTTTGTAAATGCTGGCTTCTGATTCAGTAATCGGCTTGTTAGCCCCTCTTTAGTACCGCCTTGTCTTCATTTGTAACCTCCCATGAGGACTGGCCCTTTTACTCCTGTTGTTACACCATCTGTGTTATTTAGTCTGTAAGCACTATTTTCTTTAGTGAGTTTTGTCTTACTTCCAGCACAACGTGCTTTCCTTACATTCAGCGTGCCATGCACACTTTCACTTTCCAAGCAGCCGGGACAATGGCGGCCGCTTCTTTGCAATGCCATAGGTCTTGCATTTAGGAGAGTTTGAGCTATTGGCATTGTAAATGACAATAGCTTAAACTCGCGCAAATGTGAGATCTATTGCTTTACAAATATATTTTTTGGGGTTGTTTCCAAGTGCCCCATGCCGTGCTTGCACTTAATAGAGGCCACGCCCCTTTCTTTAGACGTGGCTTGTCTAAAGAAAGGGGAGTGGCCTCTATTAAGTGCAAGCACGGCATGGGATGCTTGGAAACAAACAATATTTGCAATTCAATAGGTCTCGCATTTGTGAGAATTTAAGCTATTGACATTTACAGTGCCAATAGCTCAAAGTCTTGTAAATGAGAGACCTAGTGAATTGCAAATGCTTGTTGCAACTGGGATCAGGCTAGCCACAATAGGGTCATGTTTAGGGTTTGTAATTATTTTGATAGATGCAGAGCTATAAAAGGTTTAGTTAAAGCTGGAATCTACACCTCAAGCATATTATATGGATCTTTCCTTTATTAAAGTCATCTACAGGCAGCTATAACAGAGAGTACAGCAGCATGCTTCATTTTCTGCATTATAGTACCTGTATTAGTTGAGTGTACACCATATTTCTTTTAAATCAATGTGGATTATGCTTCAGGCTGTCAATCTTCAGAATCCCTCTTTCTTATTCAATAAACTGTAATTATACTCCTTGACAGTAAACTTGTGATTAGCACATCTCTGCTTTCCAATTTCCCTAAGTGCAACAAAATACAGATAGGTATGAGAGCTTTCATTCTCCAGGATAGTAGGGCCTAGAACTCTCTGTCTCGCTTGTCATCAGAAGTCTTGCAAATCATTAATATTCAAATGATGGTTAATAACCTTTGGGCCTGTGTGGCTTAACAAGTTAGTATAGTTTCCTGCATGCCAAGCAGCTCCTCTTGAGTGGTACCCAATTCACTTAGCCTTTCAGTACCAAGATATGTACACAGCCCTTTTATAAAAATGACAACATCAATGAATATGTTTGAATCAGATGATGGTTGTCTTAATGTCATTTTTCCCACAGGTTTCACAGGCTCCAAGAGAGACAGTTTCTGGTGATCTACTTCCTTGAGTTATATGCCCAGATTAATTATTGTGTGGACTGGTATATGATAACATAGAAAAACTGGAAAAAATGGAAGTGCCATAAAGTGTGGCAGCACTTTTATCAAACCCTCAAAATCTACAAAATGGTGCGGTTTGAAAAGGACACCCCACTGGAAGTAGGACTTGGATTTTAAGGGATATGCTTCAAGCATGAGACTGCAACTTTAAAGCGATCACCATATTAAATATTATGTTTTGTATAGACACAGATTGGGGACGTGTTATAGTTAGCTCCAAGTTGGATTTTTATGCTATTGCACTGTTCAAATAGTAGATAATAGTACATTTGATTATGTAGCGGTATCCCTTCCCATGGGTTGGTTGGGATAGAATGTGGAAGTATTAGCAAACAGGCATTGTAGTACTTTTTGCCTCACCTATGCTTCTTTGTTCATCTGAATGTCCATACAATAATGTTTTGCAAAGGTTTGTGATGACCACCATGCTACTGCTGCGCAGATTGCATCCATGGGTAGGTTTTCCTTTTTCCTTGTTGAGTGGGCTCTTGGATGTGTGGGCAGTGTCATCCCCACCCTCAAATACCAAGTCTGTATTGTTTCCACAATCCATCTTGAGATTGTTCCATTAGTTAATGAGGAACCCTTGGTTGCCTTGGCAAAGGAGACAACAACTGGTTCCCTTGACGGAACTTCTCTGTTTCTTGCAGATAGTAAATTAAAGCACTTTTTAGATCCAACCTGTATAGGGCTCTTTCTGTCTGTGTCTTTGGCTATTTGAAGAAAGATGGTAGCTGAATGGTTTTGTTGACATGAAAGTGGGCCATCACTTTGGGAAGGAACCGTGGGTTATTTCAGAGAACTACCTTGCCTTTGTGTATTTGCAGGTATGGTTCCTGTATTCTTAGTGCGTGTAGTTTGCTCACTCTGCTTAGTGATGTAATTGTAAGTAGAAATGCTGTTTTGAGTGTAGGTGATGTGAGATCTGTTTTGTGCATAGGTTCAAAGGGTTTTGTCATTAACTGCGTTAGCACGGTGTTTAAGTTCCAAAATGTTGCTTGGACTGATCTTGGTGGTGCAATCCTTTTAGATCTTTCCAAGAATCTCTTCACCACTGGTGATGTGAAGAAGCTGTTACATGAAGTGCCCCTGGTATAGGCTACTGTTGCTGCCAGGTGTACCTTTAAGGATGAGTAGGTTGAGCCGGTGTCTAACAAGTGAATGAGGTAAGTCAATACAGTTTCCTGTTTTGTCCTTGTCTCCATATTTCTGTTATTTGTGCATCAGTGAATGTATCTGTTCAATTTTGCAGCATACCATTTTCTGGTGGTACTTTTCTTGCTTCTTTTAGGATTTCCATTGTCTTGGGCAGTAGTTTCAGATGCCTGAATTGTAGATATTCAGGAGCCAAGCTGCTAGGCTGAGAGTTGCTGGCTCCAGGTGGTACACTCTCCCCTCCTGCATTGCTAACAAATCCTGTTCTGCTTTGATTGTGATAATTTGTCCCTTGGACATCTCTATTTGGCCCGAGTCCAAAGTCAGTCTGGCCCCCTGTGCAGCTATGAGGATGAGGCTTGTCCCTGGTTGTCTGGCTTTTCCAGCACCTTCGGTATCAGGGTAATTGGAGGAAAAGCATATGCAAATCTCCCTGACCCATTTAGTGGCAGGGTATTCCTATCTGACTGGTGATGTTGAAGCCTGGAGGTGAAGTGTTGGCATTGTGCGTTTTTTGGCTGTTGTAAACTGGTCTATTGTTGGTTCCCCCAGACCTTGAATATTTTCTCCTGTGTTTTTTGTTTTAGTTCCTAGTCATGGGAGCTGCTATCTAGTCTGCTCAGTCTGTCCACATTCATGTTCTGTATTCCTGGTAAGTGGACAGTTTGTAGTCTGATCTTCCTTGGTATTGCCCAATTCCATATTTTTTAGGCTAGTTTGCTCAGGGTGAATGATTTTCTGCCTCCCTGGTTGTTGAGATAAAACATGGTTGTTTTGTTGTCTGTTTGCATTATTTATTTCGTTAGTACAGTCTTGCCTGTTAAGTGTGTTTGGAAGGGCTTCAAGTCTAGGAAAACTGTCTTCATTTCCAGGTAGTGATGTGTTTCAGCGCATCTGTGTTGTTCCACTGTCCCCGTACCTTTAGGTTGCCTGTGTGTGCTCCTCAACCTTTGTGGGATGCATCCGTTGTGATGGTCAGAGTTGGAGTTTTGAATGGTTTCCCTAAGGTCAAATCTTTTTGATTCCCACCATTGTATCTCCTTTTGTAGTTTTCTGTGACAACCACTAGATTCTACCAACTCCAAGTGGCTTGTGACCATATGTTGCAGAACCATTCCTGTAACGGGCGCATGAGAAGTCGGCATGTGTTATGAGTGGTGTGCATGATGCCATCATGCCTATAAGTTTCATGCCAGTCCTCACTGTCAGAGACCCACCCCTCTGGTAGAGGTGAGCTGGCTCTGTGATTGCTTTTGCTCTCTTTGGTACTGGATATGCTTGTGTTGTCCTTGAGTTTAAGTTTGGTCCCAAGAACCCCTTTACCTGTTCTGGTTGTGGTGACGACGTCTTGTGGTTTATTGTGAAGCCCATTCATTGCAGTGCGGTGATTACTGTTTAAATATCCTCTTGGCATTTTTGTTTTGATTATGCCTTTACTAGCCAATCACCCAAGTATGGGTACACATGGATACCTTGTCTTTTTAGGTGTGCTGCTACTACTGTGAGGCACTTTGAGAAGACCTGTGAGGATGATTTTATGGCGAATGGTAGTACTGTGAATTTAGTAGTGCACTCTGTCCAATACAAATCTGAGGAATGTTTTGTGTTTTTGGTTCAAAGGTATGTGTATGTAGGAGTCCTTTAGATCTAAGGTTTTTTTCCCCACATGTAACTTGGACTCTAGACTGCGTGCTTGTATATTCTATCCACTTGCTTTAAGTCTCTGTTTTTCTTCCCCACATGTAGCCTGGACTTTAAACTGTGTGCTCCTCTTGTATAATGTATGCCCTATCTTTCCCAATTTGACCCCTCCCATCCTTAAGCGTTGTATCCCCCCCTTAATCATGTAAAGCGCTCTGATACCCTCACGGGTCTGGTTCGCGCTCTATAAAACTATAAAATAAAATAAAAAAATAAATCCCCTTCCTAAAGAGTGGAATTACTCCTTGAAGTTTGTCATCTTGAAGTGTTGTGTACGAATGAATTTGTTTAGGAATCTAAGATCCAGGATTGGTCTCAGAGTTAGAACTTGTTTCGGGACAAGGAAATAAGGTGAGTAGTTTCCTTTGTTTGCTTCCCTTATTGGAACCCTTTATATGGCTTTCTTTTGTAAAAGTTACTTGACTTCTTTTCTGAGTTGTATGATCTCTTGTCCTTGAAACCTCTGTGGTTTTGGGGGAATTTGTGGTGGTTCTTTGATAAATTGTATGCAGTATCCATGATGTTCAGAAGCCAATTGTCAGAGGTGAATTTCCCCCGCTCCTGTGGGTAATCTCTTATTCTGCCTCCTACTGGTGTTTTGTGGTGGCATGTGTTGCTGTTGGGTGAGTCACTTGTCTGTTGTTCCTCCCATCTGGGGGTCTGGCCTCTGCCCCTTCCTCTTCTATGAAAGGGCTGTCTAGCAGGTTGTTGTCACTGTTGGCAAGAGGTTTGTTGCAAGGCTTGGTGTGAGCTGCCCTGTGCCTGCTGTTGCTGCTGGTCTGCTGTGAATGGTGCTCTGCCAGTGGGCCTTCAGGATGCTGTTCCTCCTCTTCTGAAGGAACTCCTGAATTGTAGTGTCCCCATTGCCTTTGCCATCTCGTTTTTTTTTTAGTTGCTGCATGTCTTCTTATTGTGATACCCATGCATATCTGCCTGCTGGCAGTGTCTGCTGCATCCAAGGCTGATTTCAGGCAGGTATCTGCAATGTTTCTCCCCTCTTGCATCACTGCCTTCGCCCTCTTTTTGTACTCCTTTGGGAGGTGTTGCATAAGGGACTCCATCTCATCCCATTCCTGATGTCCGTACCTGTTCAACAGGGCATTTGAGTTAGCAGTCCGCCACTGGGTTACAGCTTTCCTATCCATCTTCCTTCCCACCAGGTCCAGTCTCTTACTTCCCTTTTCAGTCCATTGGCCTGTGGAGGTATGCGCATTGTTTCTTTACCTGGCGGCTGCAATGATGATTGAATACGCAGGAGTGTTTCCCTGGACATATTTTGGATCTTGAGTAGATGACTTATATTTCTTTTTTACTTTGGGTGTAACCGTCCTTGCAGTGACTGGTTCCCGGAATGCCTCCTTCCCCAGGCCCAATATGCTCGGGGGCAAGGGTAAATATAGATTCCCCTTGTTTGATGGCATTAAGGTCTCAAGAAGAAAACGAGAGTCTCCTTTTTTCTCCTCTCATTAGATCCCATAAGTCTCTGCAGCCCTCTTTAAGAAACTGTTGTAGAGGGATAGGTCATCTAGAGAAGATGGCCTTGAGGGTAGCTGTCCACACCTTCTTCTGGGTACTCGCCGTTGGGATTGTGCCATGATTCTTCCTCGAAGCCTGCAGCCTCTTCAGCCTCCTTGAGTTCGTAGAATGTTTCTGCTCCTCTTTGTGAGGTTCTGTTGTTGCAGGGGCCCCCAAGGCTGACTGGTTGTCCTCGGTTGACATTGAAGGCTTTCCTGGGATCCGAAAATCCTTTAAGGAGTCGTCGAAGTCCTTCTTCCTTTGCAGGAATGCAATCATTTTGGCCTCGAGCCTTCTCTTCTTGTTTTTGACCTTGAGCGCTTTCTGTTCGGTGTCGGCGAAGTTCTCTTTTTTGACATCGACAGTTCTACTGTCTCTGGAACCTTGGTCTTCTCTCTTGCTCTATCTGGAGCGGATGGAATCATTGAAGGCTTCGATGGTGTCTTGCCTCCATCTGTATCCCTCAGTCAGTATCTTTGTGGCTCCTTAGGTTTCGGCTTGCCTTCAGTGGAGGAGTGTTTCGACGCCGAGGCTGCCTTGTGGGACTTATTGTCGGAAGGTTTTGGGTCAGAGTTTTTGGGCGGTTTTGTTACCTTAAGCTTCTTTTTTTTGGTGTCCTTTACGACCATTTCGGTGCTTGTTTCTACTCAGCGCCGGCCACATAGATCTAGACGTCCGACTCCCCTCCATGCATTTTCTCGGCTTCTTCGACGTTCTCCTCATTGTCGCTGGACAGGACAAGGTCCTTCAGCAAAACCAGTATCTTCTGAGTGATGACCATGGTGGTGTAGTGTTCTGGCCTCTGTCTTCGTCGGAACTTTAGCGTTTTAGGTACACATGCAGCACAGGCCTCGCAGTCCCCGTCTTGGTAGTATTCCGGAAGACAGAGATTACAGACCTCATTGGAATCTCTCTAGGGAAACTTGTGGTTGCAGTTGGGGCAGAATTTAAAGGGTGTGTTATCTGTGACCCCTACCTGCCTTCATTCTCCTACCATGTTGCTATTACTAACGGGGTGTTATGTCCCGTATAATAGGACATGTACAGTTATGACCGTAATAGGGCATATGCGGCTTTGACCATAATAGGGCAAGTACGAATATGACCGTATTAGGGCAAATACGAATACGTCCATTTTAGGGCATGTATGAACGGGTCTACATTAGGGCCTCTATACGGGACATAACAGGGGTCCCCTATTGGTTGGAAGAGAGAAGGGTCTCCTTTCCTCTCATCACTGTCCCTTTCGCAGTCTTCGGTAAATCAGTTGATTTTCTTCCAAAAAACTTTTGATTTCTTGAGAAAACTTTCAAAGCTCCTCCACTGCTTCCAGACCCAATGACAGAAAAAAGAATATGAAGATGGCAACTACACACAGGAACATCCACGGTGCCGCCTGACATCACACAAGGGATAGACATACCACCAAATGGTGGTTGACGATGCCCACAGAAAAAGAAAGAAAAAGGCAAAAACTAAAAGGACAATTCCAGACCCAACCACTAGATGGAGAAACAATGCACGGCATGTGAATCCAGAAAAGGATTCATGCTGCAAAAGTTCCAGTTCCAACTGGATTTGCCCTCGACCCTGCTGGTGGCTGCTTAGATATTAAGCCCTAACTCACCAAGTGGTGCCCAAAAGGTCCTAGACCCATGGCTGGTGGTAGAGTGTACTCTGTACAACTCAAGGTTGCAAAAGGGCACACTTAGACATTTTTTATGAACTTTTTCTCAAAAGAACCAGAGGCTACCACAGGACCACTGCCAAACTGCAGCCACCGTTGTTGCATCGCCAGTCGGATTCAACTTGCTAGTTTGCCATGCTGAGAGGAGCTCTACTTCCAGAAACGCTTGTAAGTCTCAATGTGGAGGATTTCACCATGACCAATGCCAGGCAGAACTCCACCGTCGTTGAGCCCTCCATCATATCCATTCGGCAGCCTGCCACTGAGACAATTCCTCCAAAAACAAAAAGAATAAGAACCTGATTACGATCTTGACGGACACGGTTATTCTGTCACAAACGTGACAGATATCCCATCCGCGAAATACAATTCCATTATATCCTATGGAACTTGTAATACGGTGGACGGGATAGCCGTCACGTTTTTGACAGAGCATCCCATCCACCAAGATCATAATAAGGCCCTAAGCCAGAAGGTAAACTTTTCACCGGGACAAACCTGGTTCCTGTAGCCAACATGTGCTTCAACGTAGTTGGCCTTAACTTTTAACTTTGACCCGGTCTAGCACGACCAGATACCCATGGTTGGTGCTTTGCGCTTTTTGGCACTAGAAAACTGTAAAACTCCTAATAAGCATATGTCTGGTTCCCCTAATCCGATTTTTAATGTTTTGGTGTTTATTTGTTTATTAAATGTATCCTATTTTTATAAATTGGAGTGGGATTTTTATTGGGTTGTGTGTTTGACTTATTAACTGTTTTGGCAATAATAAATGCTCTGCACATGTTTCCTTTGAGTTATGCCTGACTGCTCTGTGCCACAGCTACCCAGGACTGAGCCAAGGTTTAAGTTAAAGTAACCTAATTGACCCTGATACAGAGTAGTGACATTATTACTTGGTGAGGTCTCCCAACCACCCCAACTAACAATCCATTTTCTCATAACTCCTTTAACAATTAATGCTTAAATATGGGTCATTGTGTAATGCAGCAGCATATCCCTCAGAAATGCAATGCTCTCTTTAGGTTCATGGTTTTGCATCGGTGCTTACTGAATAGACATGGACAACTGTAATTTGTTATTGTAAATTGCACTGCAATGCATATTTGTGTTTTTAATCTAATTTGGGCAGTATATATTTACATGGAAATAGTGAGATGATACAAGCATGTATAATACATCCAGTGTGTGTGTGTTTGTGTGTGTGTGTGTGCGTGCATGTGTGCGTGCGTGTGTGTGTATACAAGTTGAAAGCATTTATTGAAAAGTAAAACAAAAAATGCAAGCTTTCAGCATGGATTTCCTAAGAACAATTAAGAGTTTTACTGGTCTGTACTTTGGCAGGACAGAAACCAAAACATTGTCTGACAGATGTCCAGATTATCTGAATGTACATGCAGTTTGGAGTTAGGTTTAGGTATATAGGTCCAGTGTTCAGTTTGTACTGGCACACCACATGGGTTTCCAAGTCCTCTGCTTGCTTGTTTATTAGATTTTATGGAACAGTTCTTATGACATTTTATTTTGAGCTGCAAATGCATTGCCAAAATGTAGCAATTTAGGAGAGCACAACACTATCAGCCTACTATTTTTAGACTATTCCAAGTCCAAGTTATTTTGTGTTTCTCATTCCCACTTATATATACATATTACACTCTCTCTCAGCAGCAACTGAATTAAACATATGCCAAGTGTAGTTTATTAGCGTGTTGAATTCTCACCGAAGTGACAACAGTTAAACCTTTTTTCTCTCATCTAGATTTAAGCCAACTGAAAACGCTTGCCAAATCTGTTAGGGTGAATTAAAACAATAGGAGAAATAAAGAAATGAGGATGAAAAACCTAAAGGTAATACACTGGAACAGATGTTAATTAAAGCTAGAGATGAAATAGTTACAAAAGAGGTAAATCTTACAGACACATAAACTTGGTACTGCACGGCAAGGAAAAAGTTAATAGTTAGTCAGAATCCATTCTTTCAGCATGCCTAATCCAAGAATTACCCTAATAGAAAAAACTACATCCATTAATTTTAAATCAACATATAGATTTTAAATGTGTACGAGTACACAAATGATTATTAAATAATGTAATGAGAAGGTTCATATGGCAACTTTAGTCAGCATGATTTTGAAGATAGATATGTTTGTTGTTGTGTGACCTTTAGGTAATTGTCCACACTTGTTAGTTTACCTTGTGCACTGTAAATTGTTTTTTCTCTGTCAATGAGGAACAGCATATAAAATTAACTTTTAGATTTATGTTCATGTGGCATTCATTTTTACCCCCAGAGAACAGAAATGTAAGTAAACCAACAAGCTTACCATTGGAAAAACTCTTTTCAAATGCCCAGTGTCTTTAAAATTAGCAGCATTCTTCTAACCACGTGAATCTCAAAGTGGTGTTTTGTGCCGTGGTATATGCTTGTTAGGTGGCAGTGCGGTCTTGCGTGACAGCACGTTGCAATCAGATACCATTTATGCTTTACTGGAATTGAAGGAAGAACTAGGGTGATTCCAATATCAAGCACTATGTGTAAACAAGTGGGTGGAGAGACAGGTAATCTCAGGTCCCTTCTTCTCCTACCTACGTCCCCCTAATGCATACCCATAAAAAAAATTAAAACAACACTTGATGGAAACAAAGTCGGGCTACATAAAACACACAAATGCACAAGAAGGTCCTACAGAAGATGGTGTAAATGTAGTTCGGGGAATTTTTGTTTGGTGCACCAGTGAAGATAACTTATTTCTAAATAAGGGTTGCCCATAGTACCCTCATCCATTCTTTCTACCTTTGCTGCTAGTGGAAAAGAGTAAAGTTTTCCTAAATAGCTGGAGCCTAAAACGGCTACACAAAGAAACGGATGCACAGTCTCAGGACTTTGTTATCTACCTGAATTTGTTGTATTGCCCAACTATTGCAAATGAGGAATGGACTAAAGTGGTCACAGGCTGTTACTTTAAATAAATGATACTAATACAAGGTGCATACTGTTTGCTCTGTTGAGCACGTAATGAAACAAAACTATATTCAGTTAGAAATATCTTTAGGTAAGTCTATCACCTCTCACTCCTTCTCACTGAGACCAATACTTGGCAGAAGAGCAAGAGATAATAAAATTGTAACTTTAGAACTTGGCATCCAGGATCCAATGTTTGCATATTTGACAGAAAGATTTTTTTTCTATTAGGGTAATTTAGATATAAATTAATGTGTGCAATCATAAAAGAAAACTTAAATTTTTGCTTACCCGGCTTCCTTTTTCACTAGGTGGCCCTTGTGCACCCTATAACAAGATGTTTCAAATATAAATGTTAATATGTTTAAGGCTTTATTCCTAATTAAAAAGCAGAAAAAAATGCAATACATACAGGAGGTCCAGCGGGTCCTGTTGGTCCTATCGTACCAGGGTCTCCTTTATCTCCCTGTAATATGTACAAAACATTTTAATTAGAACCAGCTATATTAATATGTAATATTTCAAATCAACGTGCCAGTTGTGAGGAAGATTTCCTTTCTTACTTTCGAACCAATGAACATTAGAGGAAGATTAGAATCTAATCAATATTGCCATTTTATATGGCAGCATCTGCCTTTCATTGCTTGCTCCATACATTCTGCTAGTTCACAATTTAACTGACATCTTACTAAACAGTTTTGGCATGCAACTTTCCCATCACCAGCAAAATGTCATTGGCAAATTTGGAAAATCTGCTTTAGATAATAGTTTATTATTCTCCATTATTACTGACATATTTTTTTCGGTGAGGCTTCCAGCAATATTTTATTTTATTGCCCAGAGTCAGGGGCGTACCTTCAAGGGGGGGGGGAGGTGGAGTGTGAAACCCCCGAAATAAATGCTTTCTTGGCTTGTCAGTTAGGTCTGGGGTCCCTGAGTCAGATCTGCTAAGCCTATGTTTGTTTTTCTTCTTATCCTGATTTCACTAGAATGTTTTAACTTGTTAATTTTTGGACCAGAACTTAAATATATATATAGTGACCTACTTAACAAACAAATATCAGATCTGCACCCATAGGAGTACTCTTTGAATGGATGCAAATTTACTACTATTTGGAATTCACAAACATTGGCAATAGTAGGCTTGGAAAGCTGCATCAGTCTCAGGCTTCCAGGCATTCTACTGGCAATCAAACCCCCAAAAAGTGATGGGACGAATGCTTGCAAATAGTCTACCCACTGGCAATCGCTTGGGTGGAATTCCAAATGATCAGTTTTCGCCCACTGTGCCACTCTAGACAGAGGGCCTGATTTAGGGTAAGGGAGAGTAAAGACGGACAGAGGGGTGGAGGACTTTATGTCTGCCACCCTGCCTTTACTCTACCTGCCAGATTTAGAGATGTCTGCAGCCTCATCTCTATACATTGGCAAGAACCACTGTCATGGCAGTTCCTTTCAATGTAGGGAAGGTTTTAGGGCCGGCTCCATCAAACACGATGGCCGGCCATTAAAGATTTCCAATGTTTTGTATTTTTTCAAAAACAAAGTTCCAAAGCGGGAATGTGGGGTTCATTTTTCTTTTTTTAGTGTCCCTCACCACCGGGATATACCTAGGGGAAACGAACAGTAAAAAATAAAAAAAGCCATCCAACTGCTCACACTAAATAGGCCAGATGGTTGGATGGTTTATCTCCGACGGCCCTTAGTCTATTGGGCCTTTGGAGAAAGGTTTACAACAATGGAGTATATTTTACTCTGCCAGTGTAAAACGTGCAGTCTTCCCGGCTCAAAATGAGGTGGGTGGACCTTGAGTTTGGTGGACAGGGTACAGACAGGGTGCTCCATCACTGTTAGCAATGGAGTAGCTGCCCACTTAACTCTAAATCAGCTCCAGAGGCCCACCTAATGCTAAATCAGTAAGTGCCCTGTTCCTCATGGGAACAGTCCATCCCGAACCTTGATCATCTCACCCATGTACCTTGCGGCCCAATGCTTTTTTAGTTGGGAAATTTGAGACCCCCCCCAAAATCTCACTGACTAAGCTACACCCGTGCACAGAGGCTCAAATCCAGGTTGACTCCTTCACTTGAAATGCTGTGTTAGGTGGGGTTCTGAACTCTCTGCCATGAAATGAGTGTATGTACTCAAGTGTAACTTCTTTGGAAACAAAAAGGTAATTTTGTATTTATTTCAAGTGTCAGGTGTACATTTGGTTGATGGAATTACAAATAATTTAAAGATGTTATGCTTAAGGAAAATTTAAATTACAGTAAATATCATTACGTATAATGGATTGAAATACATAATAGGTGCCTATTTAATTGTTTTTCAGATTACCTTGCTGTTTTTTCGGAATTCTGTGGATCAAAGTTGGGACACATTTGCAGTGGGCTTATTGAGGTCAGCAGTCCAATGAGTACAAAAGACACATTTGGCAGAAAAGAGCAGACATTTGCATCATGAAGAGGTGGTGAAAAGCCACCAACTACTGCCCTTTTAGTGCACTTCTTCTGGCATCAATGACACATCTGTAAAATTGAATAAGCAGGTACCAAGGCATTCCTGAATGTGTGCTTCCATCTCTTGGTGCAGAATATCATGTAAAAGTGTGTATAGCCCATCTGCCTTGGGGGCGGTGGTTGGGGTGAGTGTGGAAGAAACCATCAAACTACTAAGGTAATTGCTGAATGACCAAGCATGAGGGGGGTCTGTGCTTTGCACCAAGTATTGCGAGACTATAAGGAGTGGCCCAGGGACCATCATGGGTTTTGCATCCTATGGGCAGTGAATGTTGCAAGGCCTTGGTTCCCTCCCAAAACCATGCCAGGCATGGTTCATGGCACAGTGAAAGGTGGTGTGGCTTTGCCTGCACCACAGAAACTTGGTCCTAGTCACTGAAGGTGGAAACAAAAGGGTGAGTGCAGTCAAGAAATACATCCACCATTGGGGTGATTATTAATTGACTTCCAAAGCCTGGGCTTGGGAATCTTTCACCATGACTTAACAGAACTGCAGGTAAGGATGAATAAGGCACTCTGAGGCATATAATAACATAGTATAGTTATGTAGTTAAGCAGTGACTTGAGGACAGGTACACTGACACAGGCCACTTTTTGCTCTGTAGCAGGTACATGGAAGTTCTCCCTATGCTAGTTCCAAATTAAATGTGTGTGCTATTTATGAAATCTTTTGATAGATATTTTAGCATACTGTGGATGACCTCATGAGAGAATAATGACCACCAAGCCAGATTTTGCCTAGACTCATGTATGCAACTTACTTTTCTTTATGGTAGTTGAGGAGCCTTCAAAGGAAACACTGTGGTCTTGAACAATCAACAGCAGGGATCTAACTATCAGAATAATGAGATAAGGAAGATGCTGTCTTGCATCCTGACTACAAGCAGCACTGCAGTTGTTTAGGGCCTGGTTGCTATTAAAATGAACTAAGCTTACAGCCAGTTTTGATCTTGAAGAAGGATAGACAGAGAGACTGAACTGTGCGCCCTTGAAGCCATGTGGAGTGTGTCCTTTGCTCTTTCACCTTGGATCCATGCTGTTATACAAATAGTAATAATAATAATAATTCGATTTTATCCCCTAGCATGATATTGCTGCTGACCAATTTAGTTGGACACAATTTAAATCTACGAAGGATGGAAGAATAAGTAGACATTGCCAGGATTTGAACTTGTGAGCTGCAGGTCACAGCAAATGTCAGTAGGAAGTGGCTACCTCATTGATCAGTCTGGCCGAATTTCTTCCTTTGTGCTCTTTGCTTTATCTTTGTTAGACAGAGGACAGTAAATTAATATTATGCTCAATGAATGGAATGCTGCCCACATACCTTTTTCATAGAATGTTCTGGTACATTCGCTGTGAAATTGGCTATGAAAGAGGTCAAATGACCATTTAGTGCTCTAAATTGTTGATATGGGGACTTAGTCATATTTCTGTTCAAGATTCCACAATATGAAATATTCCTCAATCTTTTGCTCATTCATGTTTTCAAGGAAACTCTTAAACAGCTATCTTATCTTAGCCCACCATAATTTCAGTAAAGTTTTACCAGTGGCATGATGCAAGAAATTGATCTAAACCATTAATTTATGAATTCCAATCATCAAACAGCAAGTGTTCTACATTCGGTGCAAATAAGTGAGAGTTTGATTCTCATCGTGGGACCATTTTTATTAATTGTAAAAACCTGAATATCTTTGTTTGTGAGGTTGCCTTTAGAAAATGTTTAACGAAGAGTAAAATATATTGCAAACAAATTTGTAAACAGATGCCTATATGAAAGCAACATCTTCTCTCTCATTTTAAACTAACTCTTAACAGAATTTAAAAGTAAACCAATATGGCTAAGAAACTTGAAAATAAAGAAAAGTGGACTAGATTAGCAACAGCCTTATTATAGAGGTATTTGACACTGCCAAACTAAGAAAATAGATGTCTTTCTTATCTCAGCACAAAGTGCAGAATCAGTCAATATTTCTGCTTTGTCAAGCAAATGTACATGAAACACAAAATGTTTGGCCCCTTATCTTTTTTTCACTGAAACCATTTCATGTGAAGCATTTTTTGCTCTACTGGACACCTGTCTGTTATTGTATTTATGTTAAAAGGCTAGGAAAAATTTATTTTAGGGTATCTTTTCTACATGTTTACCTCAGCTGTCCAATTACCAAAGGTTTTCCTATTGGAGTCTATCTTATGGTGAGATAGCACCAGTAAATTACATTCTTTTCTTGAGCATTTCACATCATGTATGGTCTTTCAAAAATGCATTTTTAAGTGGCTATCTAGCTGTAGAATTGAAATGAGGATACCCAATGATAAGCATTAAACTTTTTCAACACCTTACCAGGCCCTTGTTTGCCTCCCCCAGAATTGACCAGGATGAGGCCAGCAAATTGACTAGCTTGGTCCTATTTCTCTTTACCTGTGGGCTTCCAGGCACTTCGCAGCACCTTACCTCTCTCAACGTTACCACAGTCTCAACAATGGGAGCGGTTTGACTTTGAGAAACCCTCTCTATCTATGGTGCCACAACATTGAGAGGACCTTGGCATCCAGGAGACCCTGAGTTACAGAGGCCCTGATGATCTATGGGGTACAAAGTCTGGACAGCCCAGGCTGTGTTGGAGAATAAACTGTTAAAATTTGAAGGGCCCTCATAAAAGATCCTTGACACTAAGTTTGTCCTGGGTAAATAGCAAAAAAGTTCCATTAGAACAAATAGAATTCCTACGGCTACAGCCTCATGCAAGCTTATATGCACTCACCCTCCAAGTGCAGACCTTGCTCTAAGAAAAATATGATGAGTGTACTTCTTTCTACCACAAGGTGACGAGGCAGTAATTCATGGTAATGAAGCCCATCACATCATCTTCATACTACATTTTGAAAGACACTCTGCCATGTAGTTATCTGAGGAGTTTTGAATAGTATGGTACTTTGTAAGACATCTAGCATTCCTCACTCCCAAAAAAGACCTGTTGTTAGTTCCACTGACTCAATGTGGGTGACACATAGAATTATTGAGAAGCACTAAGGGGATCCATACCACTAAAGTTCTTATAATATTGTCACTAACATTTAGTTCATTTTAATATGGAATATGTGACAGTACTATTTGTGCTGTGCTATGTGGGAAGATGGAGAAGTTGGGTATGAAGTCCTGCTCAAAAGCTCTCATCCATGGCAGGGTAACCTCAGCCTTATTCCTTTCATAGGAAAGGCAAACATATGATGAAGATATAAATTGTTTATGAATACTGTATGGATAGGTTACTCTTGAAATACCTCTAGTTGATGGATTGTTTTTATTTTTTTGTTTACAACCAAACGTATGATGGAGGTAGAAAATAACTGTTTCTTTTTGTTGTTTCCAACTTTGAAAGGCAGAACATAGGAGGTAGCTTGTAGGTAGAAGCAAATGTTATTAATGTTATTTCTGCTTGATTGACATATGTAGTACGCCCAAATCACACAGCAGAAACATGGGGAAGTAAACACACCAATCTTTAATCACAGTGATCGCTAGATAAAATAGTTCTGAGGCATTTTATTACATCACTAGTATCTGGGCAGTATCTGGGCATCAAGATGGGCAACATTGTCTCCCGAAACCAGCTTTTACAATGTTTATTGCTTGGTAGCTCATAATAGTGCTAGTTTTGGATAAGATTTGTTTTTGGTCTTCTCTTGCCAGGATTATTTTAATTTTTTTATGTTGACAATTTTAATTTTTTTCTTTGGGCCTTGTTTTGTAGCTATTCAGTACCTCCTGTTGGACTTTCGCCAATACTTCAAACATTCATGACATTTCGGCAGGATAAAATCCCAAAATTAAGCATAATCTTACACCTCTTCAAGGTCTTCTCATAATATAATGTAAAGAACAATAAAGAGAACATTTAGTGGTTGGGTCTGGAATTGTTTCTGTTCCCTTTTTTTTTCTTAGGCATCGTCGACCACTATTTGGTGCTAGGTCCATCCCTTGTGTGAAGTCAGGCAGTGCCCTGGAAGTTCCTGTACGTGGTAGCCATCTTCAGATTTATTTTAGTTTCTTTGTAAATAAGGGTATGTCTTTACCTTTCTTGTTTTTAGTTCTTTCTTCTTCTTTTACTTGATCTTTTCTCACAACTGTTTGCTTTCCTCATCTCTGGGGAAGTGGGTGGGTCGCATGTGAATCCAGGAAACTCTTCAAGCTGCAAAACTACTCCTACTGGTAAGTAACCATTTCATTTTGCAGCATGAATCCTCTTCTGGATTCACATGCTGTGCATTAGATTATGTAGCGGTGTTCCTTCCTTGGGATGGTTGGGGTAAATTGTGGAGAACTTTGCGAACAGGTGTTGTCCCACCTGAGCTTCCTTTGTCATCTGTATATCCACAAAATAATGATTGGTAAATGTGTGTGGAGATACCCATGTAGCGGCTGCACATAAAGTGTTTGTTGGCACATTGGCCATAAAGGCTAGGGTTGCCCCTTATTTCCTTGTTGAGTGAGCTCCTTGCTGGGAATATAATGTTTTTCCCACTGAGGAATAGCATACCTGAATTGCCTCTACAATCCAACGTGCAATTTTCCCCTTTGTCACAGATGCACATTTGTTGGACTTAGAGTAAGAGATGAACAATTGATTCCCTTTACGGAATTGTTTTGCCTCCTGTAGATAGTATAGTACGGCTCTTCTTACATCCAGGGCATGCTGGCTTCTTTCTAGACGTGTCAGTGGGTTTTTGAAGAAAACTGCTAGCTGAATGCTTCGGTTCATGTGGAATTTGCTTACTAACTTAGGTAGGAACTGAGGGTTGGTCCTTAGGACAATTTTGTCCTTGTGGATTTGCATGTATGGTTCCTCAATAGTTAATGCTTGTAGTTCATTTACTCTCTGTAGAAATGTTATAGCAATTAAGAATGCAGTCTTTATTGTGATATGCCGGAGTTCTGCTTTGTGCATGGGTTCGAACGGTTCTGTGATTAGCTGTGTTAAAACTGTGTTTAAGCTCCACAGACAGACTGGAGCCTTCCTTGGGAGAGCAATTCTTTTGGAACCTTCTAGGAACCTTCTGATGACTGGTGATGTGAAAAAACGTTTACATGAAGCTCCCCTGGTGTAAGCTTCAATTGCTGACAAGTGCACCTTGAGGCTTGTGTAGTTGATTTTACTGTCTAGCAAGTGGGTAAGATATATTAGCACTGTTTCCTGTGTAGATATTGAATTAAGGGTATTGTTCTCCGTACACCACATGAGGTATCATTTCCACTTAGCTGGGTAGCATTGTCTTGTGGTTGGCTTTCTTGCCTCTTTTAGTATCTCCATTGTTTTTGTGGTAAGTTCAAATGTTCAAACTCTATGTACTCAGGTACTAGGTTGCTAGGCTGAGTGTTGCTGGTTCCGGGTGAAATACTTGACCCCTTGCATTGTGAGAAGGTCCTTTTCTGTCTTGAATTTGATCATGTGCCCCTTGAACAGTTCGAGTAGATTTGAGTACCAGATTTGACTTGCCCATTGAGGGGCTACGAGAATTAGGTTTGTTCCTGGTTGGCTGACTTTCCCCAGTACCTTTTGTAGTGGAGGAACTGGAGAAAAAGCATATGCAAATGTCCCTGACCAGTTTAGCGACAGGGCATTCCCTTTTGAAAGGTGGTGTTGAAACCTGGAGGCAAAAAATTGGCATTTCTTGTTCTCCACTGTTACGAATAGGTCTATGATTGGTGTCACCAAGAGGTTGAATACCTTTTGCAGACTCCTTTGCTTTATCTCCCATTTGTGTGAGCTGCTGTTCTGCCTGCTGAGCAGATATGCTTCTGTGTTGTCCTTACATGACAGGTGAATTGTCTGCAAATTGATTCTCTTTGGTATAGCCCATTGCCATATTTTCTGAGCTAGCTTGCTTAGGGTAAATGATTTCATTCCTCCCTGTTTGTTGAAATAAAACATTGTTGTAGTATTGTCCGTTTGGATCAATACTGTTTTCCCCGCTATGTGGGCTTGGAATGCTTTTAGCGCCAGAAAAGCAGTCTTCATCCAAAAATCTGGAGTCTCTTCCCTTGTTTCCAGACCCAACGGCAGAAAAAAGAATCTGAAGATGGTAACCACACACAGTATCTTCCGGGGCGCCGTCTGACATCACACAAGAGATGGACCTAGCACCAAATTGTGGTCGAGGACGCCCACGAAAAACAAAAACAAAGGACACAGAAACAATTCTGGACCCAACCCTCAGATGGCGGAACAATGCACAGCATGTGAAACCAGTAAAGGATTTATGCTACAAAATGTTGTTCTCTACAGCCAAAGTTTTAAATCACTCCTTCATAAAACTGTTTGCTGTATTGAAAAAAACCTACATTAAACTGCGTGAACTCATTCAGGCTGCATGAACTTTACGAAACTGGACATAAGCCTTCATTTCGGATTTTCCTTTCATTAAAGGAATTACATTCTGAATACTGTTTCTAGATAAGGAGTTTTATGCTAGAACATGTCTTACAGAGATGGTTCTGTTACAGATTTTCATGTTGAGTAACTAATTACTACTTATAAAATGTTTCTACAATGCCCATCCCACAATGTTATGTCTTAAAGAAAGTGTATTTCTCAGAAATGACTTTAGAGGAGTAACATTTTCGTATTAGCAATGATATCTTAGTGACTAGTTAGAAATATTTTCCAAAGCAAAATCTTGTCCAGTTTGAGCAACACATTTTTTTCTAAATGATATATAAATGTGATTTGCTACATTTTTTTAACATTCGCCTTTTTTACTGACCTTCATTTAGGCTGGAAATATTGTTGAAATACAAACTCAATGTTCTTGTGAACAATATTTTATATCTCCAAAAAAACGATGATATCCAAGATCATATCTCTCATCCTTTGAATGTTTCTTTTCATATGAAGTGTTTGGGGCTTTCTATCGTTCTAAATGAGTATTCTTGAGCCAGGATACCACTTCACACCTCAGAGTAAAAACAAATGAAGCTAGCAAATGTATGCAAATTTTTGTCTTATTTGCAGTATTGTTCACGCAGTCCAGATAATGTATACATAGGCCATTGCCACTTAAGTAGAGCTCTTTCTCTTCTCAGAGTAATAGATTATTGTGAATATCTCCAGATTCAACCCCTGCGTGGATCAGGTCTCATCTATTCTCTTAGTTTTACACTGCTCTATATAGCATTCAGCTTTCTATACAATGTTTATTTATGAAGGCCAATGACGCTCACATGACAAGAGAAAAAAAAGTAAATAATTTGTCATTTTGTTTGCTTATCAGGGGTATCTTTCTTACATTCATAAACAACCAACTTTCCTATGAGAACAACAAGAATGGATAAGATAAGAATCATAAAGGTTCCAACACTAGCCTATCAATGTCAACTGAGCCCAACTCACAATGCATTTTGTCAGCTTGGAGCAGCCTGTTACCTTTATATGACAGTGCCAAATTACTCTTTAGTGATGCAGCAGTGTGTCCAGCTCATTTTCATACACATTTTACTTTTCATAAAAGAGGAGTGTTTTATCCCTCTTTGTTTTCAAATTGTAATCAGACATGTTCTAAACTTTCTTGACAATGTGCCTTTATGCAGGCATTTGTTTAAAAATTATGTTGAGATTAAGATATTTTGCACTGTTAAAACCACTCTGAAATCCTTCAAGTAGATAGAGATGTTAAGGGATTTATTAAATATACCAATAATAGAGAACTAGGATTGCAGATGAGTAATGTTTCAGTTACAATAATCTTATATAAGATAATAAATGCCAAAACAGACACACTTTGGTGCTGTCCAAGTTCTCGATGTTAAGTGCACTATGCTTGTTCAGGCTGCACCCTAGACTTAAACTAGGTTTGATGTTGTGGTCAACAGTGTGAGATTTCCCTTACAGCTTCAGGGCTGGCCTCCATCTAGAGGACATGTTCGGGTTTCATTGCAGCCTTATGATGTGGATTCCATAATGTAGATTGCAGTGCATAAGTGTTCTAGGCAATAATTACAAATGATTAATATCATCACCTGCAAAAAGAACAGATGATGGATGGAATGCTGAACAAATAAAAAATTCACCCCGGTCACAGATCTGGGTTTAATCCACGATTTTTGTTGCTCACCACGCCACCCCAGTTTGGACCCAGCCATATGCAAATCAGTCTTGACCCTGCTCCCCATGCGAACAGTCCAGCCTGAACTGCCAGGCCAGATCTTCCCTGGACAAGAAATAAGCATCCTGAGACCGGTTTCAGGGTATCGCCCCTCCTCAGCCAAGCTAGCTTGAATCCAGTGGTAAAGTGAGCACGGGACCCACTTCTGGGCATACCCTTCTCACTGAGGGCGACAAAAGCAAAAAGAACTGATGATGGATGGAATGCCGAACAAATCAAACATTCACCCCCAGTCATAGATCTAATATGGTCAGCCCGTATGTGTGTGCTGGCCATCTTTGAATGTTTTTGGTTCTGCTATCAAGATGGCTGCCATGATTTTGTGTACATGCACTGGAGCACCTTGTAATGATGTTTCTTAAAATAAAAGAGAAATCATACAAAGGTGGACATCGTGTGTGCATGTGTAAAATGGCCATGCAGAAGACAAAAGTAGTTTGAAAGCGACTAGGTTTCACAGACAAGACGTATTTGCTGGGGCAATGCTTGTTAAGATTACACTAAATTACGCTCAAATGGGGGAGAGTCACTGAATTGCTTATAAATGAAGAGGGTTCACTGAGTACCTTAGTGTGTCACTACTATACTGATATTCAGACATTATCTTTACTTTAAATGTTTTGTTATGCTGTGTCATAGTGTCTACTGCCTCAATCATCCCCTCTTCTCATTCTACTTTGGGTTGTCTTTCCCTGCTCTAGCAGCTGTTTATTCCATGTTGTCAAGGATCCCACCTGGTTCTTCCTTTTGGTTACACTTATTCGGAAGTTCTCAACTTTAACCCGTGTTATTAAGTGGTACTCACTCTCTCTCCTTTCGGTCCCGCAGGTCCTGGAACTCCAATTGGTCCTGGGTTACCCTGCAAAAACATACATTTGCTCTAAGGCTGCCTTAAAAAGTCTTACAATATGTAAACCAGAGAGAAAAGCAAAGGTAAGCAAGAGAATTCAGTGATGCAATCAGTCAAATTATATTGGGCCATCTACAGTTTTCAGCTTTGTCCATTCATTTTGAATGATAGTAATTTAATTAGTGCACAGCAAACACTTGTTAGGTTAAGCATCTCACACTTTATCGACTATAAAGAACTTTCTTTTGAGCAAAGATTTTTTCCCCACCAACTCAAATACACAGTATTTTTTAGTAAATTACCCCAATCTATTACCCTCACAATGTAACCCAAACAAGGATGAAAACTGTACAATGGTAAGAGCATGGTTGATTTAGGTATAGTTTAAAGCATTTTCATGTCAGTAAACAAAATAATAGTTAAAAATAAATACTTGCATCATTTTGTTTTGCCAAGGCAGCTGAGCAGCATGCAGTTTAAACATTGTCATGCTGCAGAGATGTATGCATAGGCAGAAGTAAATATGATAGGATGCGCATTCCAGCATTTTTCCCGTCTACACCAGTCCACCTGACTCCTGATTTAGGACAAAAGAATGAGCTGTTTCCAAATCATCAGCCATTATATCCAGAGGCAGTTCCATTTAGAGGAATGTACATTGAGAAGAAGATGGATTGTGGTGTAAGACTTAATGGCACATTAATTTTTCTTCCCAATGTATTGCAAAGACAATGGAGACATCTTGAGGGCAAGCTAACCTTCGTTCTGGCACTTTTTGGTGAATGACCTGACATTTTCTACAGTGTGTGTATATATGTAGTCGTACATTCTAGTAGATTTGTGTTGTTTAAGTACAAATGGGCAAAGATTTGTTTGACTCCTCTACATCTATAAAGACTTCTACGAATGTGCTTTTGGACAGGTACAGCATGTTATACATCTCCACTATAAAAAAGAATAACATTATGATAAACCATTACTAGCAACAGAATATGCAAATGTACTTTTCTTCACGAACGACCAGGACTATAGATATTCCTCCTCCTTACGCCTCTGTAGGGTAGATGCACCATTTTGGTGCAAACCCAGGTTTACAAGTCTGAGTTTGTGTCATAATACATGGGTGGATGCAAGGGAACTCCCATGCTCTACCTATGTAACGCCTACCGAAGAAAAATAACGCAAGACAGTGCTATGCGCTGCCGTGTGCTACTTTGTATTCTTGTACTAAGCCACACAAAGTGGCTTTGTGCGGCTTAGTAAATCCCGGTTAAGGACTCACGTTGCCTTGCAACGACTTGCGTCTGCCCCCCATGTATTTCTTTGGTTTATAGAGAGCATGTAATACTTGAAAAAGTTGGAATTACGTAAAAAGCATGACGAGATATGACCATCCTTTTTTCTACTTTAAAAAAATTAAGGGCCAGATGTATCAACATTACAATTTGCGAGTCTATAATGGCGAATTTTACCGATTCACTATTATAGACTCGCAAAATGCAATGTATGTCGGAATCTGCTAATATTTTGCGATTCCTACACATTCCTTATTTGCGACTCGCAAATTGCGAGTCACAAATATGGAATGGCTTCCCATGCATTTCTATGGGCCAAGAGGCCCATAGGAATGAATAGGAATTGCGTGTGCAATTTGCGAATACCCAATAGGTACTCGCAAATTGCGCACGCAATTTCAAGGGTGCAAGGGCTCCTAAAGGACACCCTGTTGCACCCCTAAAATGTGCATGTGTGCACATGTGGCGCACATACATGCCCTAAGGGCACTTTGAAAAATGCTAAAAAGTGCATCTTTCAAGGTAATCGCAAATTACCACCAACTTGAAGTTGGTGGTAATTTGCGAGTCTTTACAGCAATATCGCAATTTGCGATGGCTACTAGAATAGCAGTTAGGGAATCGCATATTGCGATCCTCTAAATGCGTGCGCAAAGTAGGGATTCGCAAATTTTGCGATTCCTTATTTTGTGAGTGGGTTTTTTCCTACCTACATTGCACAAAGCGTTTTTGTGGTCGCAAACGCTGAAATTCTGCGAATTTCAGCGTTTGCGATCGCAATTTTGCTTGATACATCTGGCCCTAAGTTTGTTTACTTTGGTGAATAGAACTGTATGGGTTTTTCTAATTCAAAAATGTTTGTGGCACAGACTCCATTGCTGAAGAAGCCGCCAAGCTATATGAATTGTTGGTAGTTGCAGAAAATGGCAGCAAACTCAAGCTTAAGAACAACTGAGGAAGTGAGCATTTTTAAACTGAAAAGGTGAAACAATAGTTCCAAACTCTCATCTTAAAGCCCAATTGTTTGTCATCATCTGTGGTTATCAAGGAAATGTTAAGATAGCAGGTGCATTTTTACATCATTTAAGTAAGCGAGCGGTTTTCGATAAAACACATAGAGGTTGTATGATGCCTGAACGCATCAAACTGAGTATGTTGATTTATGATATCCTATGGGGATGTCATTTTCTTCAGATCAGTGGGGTTGAGTGCTATTAAAGAGACACATTTTAACAGCCTGCATCAAAGTCGTCTACTGCGTACGTCTAAACCCTGTGCTTAAAGCCCTGTTGATCATTTAAGATATGTAATTTAAACTTTCTGACTAGGTTTGGGTGGCAATGACTAATAGACGCAAAGTAAGCAATACTTCTTTAAGTAGACAGGACATCACAGAATGAAGATAGACAAACAGAATAATGGAGAGCATAAAGGGTGTAACAAAAGTGATTTAATTGGTTAAAACAGTCTAACAGCATAACATCTTCTAGGCCTATACAGGTAAACGCACAGTAAGCACAAATTACAAACACAAATTGGAATGCTTTTCTTGAGACAGTTGCTCATAGTGTAAACGGGTAACTGTTGAACAGACAAGACACATTTGCATTCTTAGGAAAGAGGTATGTAGGGAAGTGCAGATGAAACTCACCGGTGGCCCAGGCCTGCCGTCAAAACCTGAAGCACCCTGAACAGGGGGAAAGGGTTATAAAGGCAGGTGGGTGGATAGGAAAGGGAAGGTGAAAACAAGGAGGGGAGAACAGTGAAGGGAGGGGAGAAGTGAGTGAAGCAATGACTCAGGACATAGGAATGTTTGTAAATATAACAAAAGGATATCAAGGGAAGGTAATGGTATTCACAAAGGAAACCAACGACAATGACGCTATGAATACAGTTAACTGCCACTGCCTTGTACACAAAATGAGACAGTATTTTGCCTTTGCTATTTACATCAGAACGTAAGGATGAAATGTAAATCATACTAGCAGCACTGATTTACTACACAAGCTGAAGAGCAGATTACACTGGTTGATGATAGTGTGGCTTTATTGGAAATGTATATAATATGAGCTATAATGAGACATAATAGGCTGTATGTGACTGGTCAGGAAGAATGTTCATATCATCTGGTTTGCAAAGGAAAATTGCCTATAACAGAAACCATTGAACTAGGGAATCATTTAATAAATTAGTAGCATTAGCAGAGATAATTGTTAATCACTTTCACTATAGTTTTATTCAGGTTAACTGGTAA
This sequence comes from Calotriton arnoldi, assembly GCA_963921515.1. NCBI lineage: Eukaryota > Metazoa > Chordata > Amphibia > Caudata > Salamandridae > Calotriton > Calotriton arnoldi. Next base: position 1,933,813 of record CAWUFW010002846.1, read on the forward strand.
AAGTGTTCTAATACAAATACAAGGGGCAGTTGGTCCATATGTTAATAAAATGGAAAGTACTAAGTCATTCTGAACATGATTTGCCCTTGTGATCTTCAGATCTTTCGGTGCTTCCTTTGACACAAGTAAAGCTATCCATCAGTGTGATCAATTATTGTTGGTGATTGCTATTGATTACAGTTAGTGGTTGATTAATAAGTGTAACTCTGAAGCACCAATGGCATTCTTTGATGTAACAGCACCCGTGTGTAGATTTCGTCCTAATGACTGGAGCTTCATTTAGGGGCACTAAAAGTAAAATACGGTAATTTTGCCATTGCATTTAGTCTTCATATTCCACTATTGGCAGAATAAGTGTTCACTTTCTATTCTCAGAAAAAAGAACATTACAAGCATTTGATGCACTGAAAAGAAGGTTTTATCACCCAGTCACACCAACTCTATGACCATAGCTTGGGATAGTGCCAGTTGCAGGATCAATGTTGATGATGGTTTTGCTGTAAAGTCTTGAACTGCCTGTTGTGAAAATACCTTTTATAACCAATATATTAACCTCCTCCCTTTCTGGATAAATGCAAGTCAACACCAATGGGAATGTCGAGAAAATAAACATTTCCTTTACACTGATGGTTATTAACTCTTGGTTTTCTCAAAGTCATTGCCTCAAGAGAGGAGGAGTGGTCACAAGAGAATCCTATAACACGATTATTCATTGTCTTCTAATCATGTTGGTGGTATGTTGATGCTATGAACTATTGAATATTTCAGTTATCCATCCTATGAGTAGAGCTTCCTAGTTACACTTTCCAAGCATTCTATCCTCAAATCCTCAGAAATATATTTAATGTTTGCTAATGTCACCCAAGGCTCAATTTAAACAATGAAAAGTACCTCTGAGGCCCTTTAAATGAAACATCATCTTGAAAAAGACGTTCATTTAATCAATACTTATCAATTGTAACACTCTCAGTGGTTGACAATAGCTGAAAAACGGCTTTAGACTTAGTTGCACTTGAGCCAATATACACATTTGGAAAAAACAAATGCTGTTCAGAGAATCCCCCAATAGCTTTCCCAATTAACAATGTAGTCACTTTGGTCAAACCTCTCCATTGCATGTTGGGATCGACAGACTGAAATGATTGTCCCAGAGTTCACTAACTCCCTGGACAACGTCCCAGAGTTCACTAACTCCCTGGACAACGTCCCAGAGTTCACTAACTACCTGGACAACTATGGAAATATCTTTGTCCCTTCTAGCTGTCCCTAACTTGATGAGAATTGAGGCCTCCCCTTCACTTCAACAATCTTTTACTGGGACATTGTGGAGGACATGATCCAGATGTCAGCCTCTTAGAACCTCATTTTGTAGCAACATGTGTGGCTGGTGGTCACATCCATGCTCAGCTTTGGCGGAGTGCTCTGTAAAGCAATTGAGGCCCTCCAAACTTATCTCCATGCCCTAGTTTCAAAGCCTAGGTATGCATGGCCACATATTCTATAGTACTCTTTCTTAGTGCGCAACCTGACCCTCTTTTTATCCAACCACCACCTCTTGAGAGTCTATGTAATAAACAAGAAGAACCACACAACCCCATGATTCTCCAAGTTTCCTGGGGAAAATTAGAATTTGATTGAACAGTTCTACTGAATATTGATTTCTGATCAAGAGCCCATGCATTGTAAGTGAATTCCTTCCATGTTTTAATACTTTTTGCAGGATTTGAGGGAAGGATGCAAAAGTGTGCTCTATTAACACCTTACTTGATGGCTGACTAGCCATCACCATACTAATCAATGATTTTCAGAAGATCACTTTCAAATTGGTGGAGTCCTAAATAACATGTGTTCACCAAACATGCAACGTTCCATAGCAGTGAACAAGATATGTAATAACATTATTTTTTGGGGTGATTGAATGTGGTAAAAGAATGTAGACAGTTTGCAGTAAATATTTATGAATTCATGGATTCATGGTAAGATTTAAGTCTAAAATCTGAATACAGGCTAGATGAAGGCATACTGTTGAAAAAGGTAAGGTCCTCCAGATGTCAATAGAGTGTTTTGTATCCTCATTATATACAGTGGTTATTTTGGTGTGTTAGCTACAAAGCAAGCAACAAATCACTTTGTCCATCTATAACATACTTGTAAATCCAGTAAGTGATTGGTGCTGTGTTTGAGCAAATATCGAGCAAAAATTTAAGACGGTCTGTTTATTCTAGCCATAGTGATCACTGTTTAATGAACCATATGCTTTTGTTATGCTCAAACACATGGCACACACCAGGCAAAAACTGTGCTAAATAGAGACTTGGCTTTAAGTGAACAATTCCTTAAAGCAAAACAATATTTTATTCAGAAGAGTTGCTATTTTGCTGTTATAAATGTACCAGTTCACTACTTTTCTTTTGATGTACACTAGCAATGTAGCTGAAGATATTGGTGTGTCGGTCTTCTCCTGCCTCTTTTTCATTTAATAAAGTTAAATAGTACACACCCTATGATATTGCATATGGGCATTAGAATATCTAGAGTTCACAGAATTCAAACAAATTCAAACTAATTGTCACTATTACAGACTGGAAATTCTTACCAGAACTTCAAGTATTTGTCAATTTCCCCAACAGATTGGGCGCGAGATTCATAGTTTTAAGGCAAATTGATGAGGAACAGGGCTAAATTATTCCACTTACTGCAAGAGAGATGGGGTAAATGAGGAATGAGGGATGTCCGTTTATGTGTTAGGGTAGTAAACGAGGATATTACAAAGATTCTATTTCTAGTTTTGTAATCGGACGTAAAGATTAAAAAACGATCCGGCCACAACCTTGTACTAAGCCACAGTGATGTCATCACTATGGCTTTCTTTAATAGAAAGATACCCGGTGCAATAAATTGCATACTTATGTATGGAAGTATACTGATTGAGTTGAGATTTATATTGTTGCTCATATCCAAGCCTCTTTCAAAGTGCTGTTTTCTGGTTTGTTGCTTAAACTTTTAATTTCTGTGCCCTCTTTGGGAAAAAAGGTTAATAAGGACAAACATTGTCATCCAGACAGAGCACATGATTAAAGTATAAGGTTCTTTTTTATCAAGAACTGTAATTATTAGATGTTTGCTACCTAAGGATGTTTGTTGATAGGAATGGTTGAGGGTGGTAGGAGTGTTGAATGGTTAAGGAGAAAGAGTGGTTCAGCAAAAAACAAACGTGGTGAAGGATGTGTAAGACAAAATCATTTGAAATACTTCTTAAAAGCAAATGTAAGAAGCACTGTTAACTTAGTTACCAGTTTTAATTATTCCTTGCATGTTAAAATTTCTAGTTTGAACTGATTCCCCTAACAGTTTATCACGAGGTGAATGATCTAGTTCTCATAATACTTACGGGCAACCCAAGTGGACCTCGGTCTCCCTTTTCACCCTGGTCACCTTTTTCTCCTTTCACACCATCAAGTCCTGCTTCTCCCTGAACAATGGATAAAAGGAATGAAATACAGAATGTAGCACTGATGAGATTCAGATAATAAAGTGATTCAGTTCTCTACACACACAGTAGAGAAACGAAAACCCATGTTAAAAGAAAAGGATTTTTCATTGCAATATCCACCTATATTTCATGTGCATTTGACAGTAGAGGAGAGGAGGAAATGGCAGAGATGTAGGAATAAATCTAATTGCTTTCGTTTTTTTATCACTGTGTTTTAGGGTAGAATGTGAAAATTAAGGCAACAATTAGCTTTTTTCGCAACTGACTATCTTAAGGATTGATAGGCACTATTCTTCTGTTTCAGTAATTATGAGTTGTATTTTAATTATGTGTTTTATTTTTGCAATTTGAAGTAGGGTCAATGGAGACACAAATTTCAAAATCACACCAAGGGCTAGATGTGCAAAAATTCGGAATTGCGATTTTCCAAATTGCGATTCTTACCAAATCGCAATTAGGAAATCGAAATTCCTAATGTAAGAAACTCTTAATTAGCAATTCCTAGTGGGTCGCAAATCGACCTACCTGAGGAATATTAATGAGGTAGTCACAGTTTCAGCAGACCACATGGCTATGTTTGCTTTTAAATAAAACATTTTTTTAAATGCAGCCCATTTTCCTTAAAGGAAAACAGGTGTGTTTCAAAAGCAAATAATGAAACATTTAAGTTTTATTTTTTAAGAGTAGGCAGTGGTCTGTGGGATCACTGTCTGTTCTTAAAAAATATTTTGTTCAAGATTCTCAAATGGGACCCCTTCCAATTTGTGAATAGTTACCACTGCTTTTAGTAGTTTGTAAAAAATGTATGCTTTGCGACCATAATTCAGTTGCAATTCAATAATACTTACCAGTGGGATTCAGTATTGAGAAGGGACGCCCTAAACACCGAATCACAATTTTACTTTTCTACATTTAAAAATGCTTTTTTGCATTTAGCAAATGTCCCAATTCAGCTAATCGGGCCGCTTACGACCTCCCAAAAAGATTGGTATAAATGGCTCCAAGTTCCAACTAAATGCTTAGAATTAATATTTTAGTTGCAGAATAATCATACATTTGACATAAATGTAACCTTTATTTCTGCTTTGTAGAAGACCATTGACCACAGTAATGGACAGATTATACTTTCGAATAACAAAAGTCATGTTCTGGAAAATGTTGGCATAAAATATTTTCAAAAGCCCAGGAATTCCCTCCCCTCACCACACAGTGCTTTCTCCCCTAGCAGAACATTCCTCTTTCATGGAGTGCAGTTCCTCAATTAATTTGTGTGTGTTTGTCACCAGTAGCACCTAGTCCACCCCATTACTCCTCCCAAGAGGCTAGCAGGAGCTTGATAGTTTCCAACAGACATATTCCCTATCTCTTCTTGCATTTCTGCTGCTTAATGTATGAAATAAGCTGGAGTCCACAAGAATTGAGAAAGACGCACCAGTAACATGAGCCTAAAATTGACAGTGGCTGCAAGTAAGGCTGGGTGCTCATGCATGTGCTTTCCCTCTGAGCCTAACCAAGGTTAGATCATCTGAAATGTAAATATTTAATTTTACCTATTATATATTGTGGCATGGTTTTTCAGCAATATGTTTTACTTTATCAGTGAAAAGATGTATCATATACTGTTCACTAAACAGTGGTGTTCTACCATAGTATTGAATTTTACAAATTAACATTTCATTTCGGTAAATTGTCACCAGAATATTAAGTACCACAATATTTTGATGATAAATGCGTCACTAAATATAGATTTAGACTACTTAACTCCACTTCTTTGTACATTGATAATATATGTATACCTCTTTTAGGTGCATACATGTGGAGTTAAGATTAGTGAATGTATGCTTACTCAACAAAAACTTTATTCGGCTTTTGCAAAAAACCATGAATGTCAGATTGGCAAAAATATATACAGGAGATCAAATCTATAAAAAACATCCGCCACATCAGGTGCTGCTTACATAAATATTGTAACTTTACTTATTTGATTAGTTTTTAAAAGGATTAAAAGGCACGTGACCACAATACAAAATAAAAAGGGGATACCCAGCTCACATCCTGCCGTGATACGCCCTCTACTTGTTATTCACAGCTAGATCTGAGCCTAACAGCAGACTTTAAAAAGCTAAGAACATAAAATGCTGTGTTACCTGAAAGCATTAATAAAAAGGTAAAGGCAGGGTGCACCTGCCAAACGTTAGCCTTTTTTTAAAATAGGGATGATGTAAGTCTTCCTCAGTAGCTCATAAAAACTACAAAACATTAAAAACAAGCATTGGCATAGCCAATAGGTCTCGCCCTTGGGAACTTATATTTAGCCATGCAGCACATTATCCTGTTAATAATCCGGTCCTTCCCATAATTTAAAGGAAGAAATTTTAAACCCACTTAATTACTGGGCAAGTGGTGCATTATCTACGTATTAACGAATTGCGTTTCCTTACTTACACTGAAGTCCTACCTGTTCAAAACTAACAACAAAGGAAAAGAATGGCTAATACAAAATGTAGGAAAATAAGTTTTGACTAAAGTAAACAAGCAAAAAGACACTCACTTTTATGCCATGGTAGCTTTTAAGCTTGGAATGCTGCTCGCATTTTTTTTAAAATAGCAAATAACGTGTGTTGTAAACTATGTTGCTAGGTAAAAATTAAAGTTTGAGCTGCTAGGTAGCGTGTTGCTGTTTGGTCTGTAAAAGTAATCTGTGTAGAAACGAAGGTTTCACAATAATGTTTTTTTGCGGAAAGGTAGAATAGCCTTTTCTAAGGACAATTCCTGTTTGCGTATTTAAGAGATATTTAATTTTTTTTTAAAAAGACGCCATCTATTGCTCCAAAAAAGTTTGATATGGATTGTATTGTAAAGCCCAGTCTGTTTGAAGTGCAAAATGGTAAATTTTTCACATGTTTAAGCACAGTAGTGCGCCTCTTCAGCCCAAGGGCAAAGCTAAGTAGAAGATCGTAGTGGTTCACGCCTTTTGTCTTGACAGGGTTCCAGGGTAAAATCACACATAGCCTGGAAGGGTTAAATAATTGCAGGCTTTGTTTTAAAAGGAGGCTTATTTGGGAGGGGGCCTGTGCTGCGCTACTTGTAAACCAGGGTTTATGTTCTGTTAACGTATGGAATGTAAAGCAGTGGAGGGAAGTGACACATCTCTTTTTACATCAGCATGTTTATCGATAGTTTGGAAAATGGCATTTGTTATTTTTGAAGAGCCTGGGACTTATTTGCAAGCCCATTGCGCAGCCGGTGCGTCACTGTTAATATGGAAAAAAAGGTGACGTACCGGCAGCGCAAGGGGCTTGTAAATGAGCCCCCAGAGTTTTGGTGTTCATGAACAGGTATAGTTGCGCCAGTAAGAAGCTCAGTGTGCTGAGCTCCCACTAAAGAGAGCAACGGATGGCCCGGATGTTACAGGCTAACCTCCGTGCAACTCATAACACAGAGCTGGGTAGTAATGTCCACCAGCAGCGTGAACTGAACTCAGCCTTTCTTTATTTACAGTTGATGAAATGAGTACCACTGAGGAGGGCGGTACTTCCCATTAGCACCCAAAATTGGCCCAGCCTTTCCTTATTTGCTTTTTATTATTGTTATGTTTTTTTTTGCAGTTTTATATAGCTCAAACTTTGCTCAATGGCTTTAGTGCGCTCTACATGAGAACCAGATTCCGTACACGTTTTTGGGCACGATGAGATTAAATAATTTGCCCAGAATCACAGGATCTTGAGCGGAAGCCGGGACTCCAGTCTGGTTCCCCAGTTCCAATGCTGACAACTCTGGAAATGAGAGCCATTCATTTGGCTAGTAACGCCCGTCAGCACACTGAACCGGCTCAATCTTCATTTACAAGTTGATGATATGAGGACCATTGAGCCGGGCTTTAAAGCTCATCGGCATGCTGAACCGGCTCAATCTTTATTTACGGGTTGATGAAATGAGGACCATTGATCTGGCTAATAACGATCATCAGCATGCTGAATCGTCTCAATCTTTATTTACAGGTTGATGAAATGAGGACCATTGGGCCGGGTTTTAAAGCTCATTGGCACGCTGAACCGGCTCAATCTTTATTTTGAGGTTGATGAAATGAGGGCCATTGAGCCGGGTTTTAATGCTCATCGGCATGCTGAACCGGCTCAATCTTTATTTTCAGGCTGATGAAATGAGGACCATTGAGCTGGCTAATAACGGTCATCAGCATGCTGAATCGACTCAGCATTTATAATTTACCTGTTGCTAAAACGAGTACCAGTGAGTTGAGTAGCAGTGCTCCTTACCACTCTGAGTAGATTCCGAATGTCTATAGTTACCGGGTGATGAAATGAGTACCACTGAGCTGGTTAGTAATGATAATCAGCACGCTCAGATAACTTAGTATTTCTTTATTTAAAGGTTGATGAAACGAGAAGCATTGATGTAGGTAGCAACACACTCAGCACACGGCCTTCTGATTCTTCGGGGGGCATGCAGATGAAAACTTGAAATAAATACGGCCAATTGTAACAGCCGGGCGGTAGAGGTGAAAAAAAAGTTACAGTCTTACCGGCACAGATTATGTTCCCGCAAGGCGTTGGTTGCAGTCTGCTCTGGATGGCTTTGTGTAGCGCGTTAAAGCATGCTTTGGCACCGAAGTCTGGCCGAAGCACGCCATGAAAGAAAATAACAAGCGAAAGCACGGCGCGTTGTGCGGAAATGGTAACCTGTCCCACGTGGAATGCAGCTGCCACCCTGCGCACCGCTGCTCGCTCCCGAGAGCAAAACGCCATGGGAGTGAACATTGGAAAGGAGGTGGGACATGCACCCGCCTTTGGCCATTTGCGTGCTTTCATTATTGAAAGACACACGCAAAGGCCAATCCAATGTGTGGGAGGAGTCAGACCCACACGGAGAAGCCGGAGAAGCCACAAGAAGCCTCGCAGAGCAGCGCATGCGCGCTGGCTCAGGCTCGAACTAAAAATGGAGCATGTCCTGTGGAGACTTTCCGTCGCAGCCACAGGGCAGCAAACTCTGGCCCTTGCTCTGCCCCCTTGGGGGGGGCAAGAAGAAGATGAAAGAGGTCAAACCAGAACCTAGTCAGTAGAAAGGATCATAAGAGCTTGATAGCCCTAATAAAAATGGTTCCGTGAATTGCATAGTTTTTAGTGTAATAAATCTACGTACGCTGGGCTTCCTTAGCTCCTGGTCTTCCCTGTCTGATGACCGATGTCTAAAAAAGGCCTCCTTTATCCAACCTTCTCGATTCCGGATTTAAAATAAGGTCTGCTCTTCCCAGGCTCGAAAGACGCTCCTTGATATATTTGTGCCACGGGATATAGGAGACGTGATCAACGGCCATGCAATCCTTTAGAATCTGTTTGTTTAAAGCAGTCCCTTTGCTGAGCCAAATTTGTATCCATAATGAAAAGGGGCGAAAGGCCAACAGATCGGAGAGATAGGCCATACCAAGCTCTTCATGAGCTACAAAAATAGAGGTACCCTGAGGTACACCTAGTAGACGTCTCAGAATTTTTGTTTTCAGCTATTTGTAGATCTTCATTAGCGATATAACCCCAACTTACTCATCGATATTGACCTTTACAACATTGTGATAGTCAGCATTCTTGAAACAATATTATGGTAGGCTGATATATTGTGAGATATATCCCTAGGCAATTCTGATCAGGTAACACAAGTCTTCCAGGAATACAATTATTAATATCAATCTAACAGCATAAATTATTTCTGGAATCCCTGTAGGTCTTCCTAATCCAGGACAGGAATGCCTACCCAAAAGAGGTGGAAAGGGTGTGGCAATTTTCAGTAAGTTAAGTGTCTCATTTATACATGTAACAAACTGGTTTATACTGGAAGTATTTACCTCCATCCTCTGGAATTTGATTGATCACTTGTAAACCTATTAGCATTTTTTATCATATGTGTTATGTATCTACGTCTCATTGCAGCTCTGTGTATGCACAGAATCTGCGATGCAAACACTTTGCACTATTCAAAATGTATCATCCCTGCACAGAGCAAAAAGGATGGTTCTCACCAATTAGTGAGGCAGGATTCTGTGTGTGAATCCTTGCCAATAGTTTCGAGTGCAGTGATGGGGAGAGTAAAGGAAGAGAAGAACTCCTTCTCTGCCTTTGCATTCACAAATTACAAATATTGTAGCCCCCTTATTTCTTAAAGGGAGTTTGGTTGGAATAAAAGTGTCACTCTATGAAAGAGACACCTGGGTGAACATGCACCGGCCCATTGGTCTCCTGTCTGCTTCTCCCTGATGTCCCTGTTGCTATTCACACAATAAAAGCTGTTCTTCCTGATCTTCTTTCACTGCACAATGGTTACTGACTGGCAAGGGCAGTCATAGATGTTCAGTGCCTTGCAAACCATTGATTCATTTTGTTTGCTATTGCATGAGAAGGACAAATGCCTCTTTAACCCCCCCCCCGCTTGCACTTTTCAAGGAACTGCGAGGTTGATATTGTCAAGAGAGACAGATGACAATTCGTAACCAATAAAACTGACGTGTCTTTTTCTGAAACCCAATGTAATTATGGAATCTACTTTCTCAAGCAGGAAATTGGGGAAACATAATGTGACAGTAGCAAAGTTATATTGCTTAATGCTGTGAGATCCACTATATGTTATTGTTCTGGGGATGTTTCTTCCACTTATTTGTGTAAAACTGTGAATATGCACAATAGATAGACAATACCTTTTAATATTAAAAAGAAACTCAATAACATTGGGATGATCAATTGCATGCTTATAAATTGCAGATCGGCCACCAAACATGCAACAGAGCTGGCAGAAACCATCCTTACACATGACATAGACATCGCGTTCATCACTGAAACATGGCTGAATGAGTTCTCTTCCCCAACCTTCGACATGCTCGTGCCCCCGGGCTTCTCAATCATCAATAAAGACAGAAAAAAACAGCGAGGAGGGGGCATCGCTATCATACACAAGAAAAACATCTCCATAACGGAAACTGACTCCCTCAAATACAACACGTTTGAATACATAACAGCCACCATTAAGACCAAGGATAACAAATCACTATACTGCCATCTCCTCTACCACCCGCCTGGCAATACCACCTCATTCGGAGAACACCTTACCGACTTGATAACTCACTGCTCACTCCGAGACTCCAACAACATTATACTAGGTGACCTCAATCTACACTGGAACGAGGAAAACAACCCGTTGATCCAAACCCTGACTGAACTTCTACACAACAACAACCTCACCCAACACTGCACAGAGCAAACTCATAACAGAGGCTCAATCCTAGATGCAATCATTGCTCAAGTAGATGCAGTCACCATCGACCACACTCTACCTGTTGACTGGTCAGACCACCATATCATTCTATTCCACATCAACCAAACGAGCCTTCGCCTGCCTAATAATCAGGAACCCCCCCACTGGGCAAGGAATCTAAGACAGATTCCGCTTGCTGACCTGGACGAAAGGTTAAGTTCACTCCTTCCCACCTCCACAGATGACCAGTCCACAACAGAACTCACCGAACACTACAACACAACAATAACCTCCATTCTAGACCAAATGGCTCCCCAGAAACAAAAAAAAGCAAGGAACATTCCATCTAGATCCTGGTTCAACACTGACTTAAACTCCGAAAGAAGACAACTAAGAGCTGCTGAAAAAGACTCTGGCAAAACAACCCGTCCACAATCCTCCTTGATCGACTCAAGTCAGAACGCAGGAATTATAAAAAACACATCAAAAAAGTTAAAACCTCCTTCTTCTGTGATGCCCTTGACAATGCCAAAAATAGACCCAAAGAACTCTTCAATATCATCAGACAACAAACTTCCAAGCCCCCTGCATCCTCAATGCAGCCCTCCAAAGACCTTTGTAATAACTTTGCCAATTTCTTTAATGAAAAAATCGCCAACATTGAGCTCTCCCTGGATGATCACAGCAGTCCCCCCAACAGAAGCTTGCTCCCAAGGACAGAAGATACCACACCCAAGCACCCACCGAACAGCTGGAAATCCTTCAACCCCAACTCCGAAGCAGAGATCATCAAAATGATCTCCAGCTCCAAACCATCAGCACACTTCTCGGACCCCATCCCTGCCCAACTGGCCAAAAAGCTCAAACTCACCCTAGCCCCGCTCTGGACCAAGATCATTAATAGCTTCCTGAGAACCGGAGTCATGCCTGATTGTCTCAAAATCGGAAAAGTCACGCCACTACTAAAAAAAACGTGTTCTGACACAAACGATCTGAATAATTTCAGACCCGTCTCCAACCTCCCATTACTAGCTAAAATCATGGAAAGATGTGTTCTCCTGCAACTCACCCAACATTTGGACAACACCAACCTCCTAGACCCCCACCAATCGGGTTTCAGAAAAGGATGCAGCACAGAGACAGCGATCCTGAATGTAATAGATGATGTCCACAAATCACTCGATACGGACCGGTGCTGTCTACTCATACTCCTGGATCTATCAGCAGCCTTCGACACGGTTGACCACAAACTACTCACTAAGGTACTCCAAGAAAGAGTCGGAGCAGAAGAGGTGGTCTTACAGTGGTTCACCTCCTTCCTGCAGAACCGCACCCAACGAATAAAAATCAAAAACCTCACGTCTGACCTACTCCCCGTCAGCAGGGGGGTCCCCCAAGGATCAGTTCTCTCCCCACAACTCTTCAACATCTACATGGAACCCCTCACCACCTTACTCAAAAAAGCTAACAACCCCTTCCACCTCTATGCGGATGATACACAGATCTATCTAGAGACCTCCTCCATTGATGACATCCAGAGACTAAATGACACTCTAAGAGAAGTCCAACACTGATTATCCCTCAATCACCTGAAACTCAACCAAGATAAAATAGAAATCCTCCTCATTTCCAACAAAGAACAGAACCCCCTAATCACAGAATGGCTAAAAGCTATTGATGCTCTCAACTGCAATCTCACCCTGGCTGACTCCGTAAAATCGCTGGGAATCACTCTGGACCCAAAATTAGACATGGACAAACACATCAAGAACACCGCAAAGAGCGCCTTCCTAAACCTAAAACTACTCAATAAAATAAAACCCTACATCGCACCCAACGATCTCAAACTAGCTACCCAATCCCTAGTGCTGTCCAGACTAGACTACGGCAACGCAACACTCACAAGAACAGCAAAATCTCACCTAGCTCCCCTCAGGTCAACTCTTAATGCAGCAGCCAGAATGGTCACCGGAGTGAAGAAATATGAACACATCTCCCCTGCGCTCAGAGAACTAAAATGGCTCCCAATCGAAATGCGTGCCAATTTCAGAACTGCCTGCCTCACGCACAAAGCCCTGCACACTGGGAAACCTGCATACCTGGCCTCCAAACTCAAGAAGGCCGGCCAGTCAAGAAATCTTAGGAGTACTAACACTCTACTCCTCATTCCCCGAAAACGCACAAACAAAAAACCCTATCTCGGTCCTTCTCAGGAAATGCGCCCAGAATCTGGAACTCCATCCCAGTCCATATCAGGACTAACCCCTCCTTTTTAAAATTCAAAAGGCAGCTCAAAGACCTTTACCTCAACCGTTCTCTTCCAAATGGATAGCTGCCTCCCCATTGCTGAATCTGGCCCACTGCAGCTCACCGCCACTTTATAACTAAGTCTTCCACCCTGCCCACCCCTGACTCGTTCCTTGGTCTCCCCCTCCCCGAAAGGACTTCGTCTCGACTCAATGTATATATTACTGTTACACTGTTGAGCTCTCTGAGAACGGACCTTGTCACGAGTCATTGTATATACTACTGTTATATTGTTTGATTTCTTTGCTATCAACTCTGTAAAGCGCTCAGATACTTTCGATTCGTCACGAATCAATGCTTGTATTACTGCTTTATCGTGTAACTTCTTCGCCACTAATGTTGTGAAGCGCTCCGATACCTTCGGGTCTGGCCAGCGCTATACAAAACTCTTAAATAAATAAATAAATATTGAATACAGTGATGTATTTGACCTGGTTCCTCACATTCTCAGTTCATGCCCTACAATTGACAATTGAAAAGAAAAAAAAACAATGGATTTAGGCCCCGATCTCTGTACAGGGGGTGAATGTTTGACATTGATCAGCATTCTGTCCATCAATTGTTCTTTTTGCATTTGTCACCCCGAGTGGGACAGGTATGCCCAGACATGGGTCCCGTGCTCTCCATGCCACTGGATGATGAGGGGTGATGCCCATAAACAGGTCCCAGGATGCTTGTTTCCAGTCCAGGGAGGACCTGGCCCGGTAGTTCGGGCTGGACTGTTCCCATGGAGAACAGGGCCAAGACTGATCTGTATATGGCTGGGTCTAAACTGGAATGGCATAGGGAGCAAAAAAACGATGGATTTAGGCCCAGATCTCTGTACTGGGGTGAATGTTTGACATTGATCAGCATTCTGTCCATCAATTGTTCTTTCTACAATTGACTTTAAGCACCTCTTTCTCTTCTTTTCAAAAGATGAAGTCTATTATCTGGCTCCAAATTTGGTCACAAAATAAGTCACACATGTTCAATGTCTTATACGAGTCTCATAAAAATATTAAGCTAGTCGTAAACAGCCTTTAATACAATCAAATGTGTTAGCTAAGAAAAATCTGAATTCTTAGGTCACTATAGATCATTATGTTCAAAGGGTGAGGCATTTATCACATACTGTAGCGATTACAAATGTTGTTAATGCTTTTACTTAACAATAATTATTATCTCTAGATATATTAAGTTTAAAGCTTTTCAACTTTTTTCTACAAAATATAAAAATGGAAATAGCATTGTTGTCTAGTCTAGGAGTAGTGGAATATTACTGCACGGTAAACAGTTTATTTATCATTTATTTGTTATTTACTTGCACTGAAATATTACTTGCCAGTAGCAAACCTGTCCGTGGCGTTCAGATGTGTTATGATGAGTAGGCATCCCACCTAAAACGTTCTAGCTTTGTGAATTAGGTTCCATGTAAAAATATATTTTACAACAAGATAGCAAAATAAATATAAGCATTCTTTCAGAGTTGCCTTACCTTTGGTCCAGAAAGGCCAGGAGGACCCTAGGAACAAGAAAAAATATTTCTTTAACTGTAGAATTCTTCCTATCATTCATTTCAACAGACAAAAGAACAGGTAATTAAATATGGCAGCCTTCACTGTTAAAGTGTAATATTGTGTGTTGTTGTTCTTACTGTGGGAAGGAAATAATACTTATCTGTTAAAGTATTTACGCAGCATTTATCTAAAATACAATATATTCACATGTTGCACATATTCCACCATCCAGTGCTGGACAAAAACAAATCTTGAGTTTTTTAATATAAAAGAAGACCTTGACACTTGTCATGCAATAAAGACTCACTACAACTTGACCAAAAACTGAAAGTGTCCCACACTTACGCGCTGTCTTCAAAGTGTATATTTCCTGAATGCAGTATTCATGCATGCAAATGCACATTAGAATCAAATAATAAGTTTGGTATGTGTGTTGCTGGTCACATACAACTCTGTAATCGGATAAAAGCTGCAAATTATTGTAACATGCAATGTTTTTTTTCCTTCTGCAGCATGATTCTATTATCGATTCACATTCAGTGCCTGAGAGTAACAGTAGAGTATGGGTGCAGGAAGCTGGCTCTTTATATGGCATATCAAATTGAGATATATTATGCAAAGAGTCCAGGGGCTCCCTTATAAGTGGACAGGGGCTTGCTCTAGCAATCCCAAGGTGCTCCTCTAGGGGGGTAGTCTGGTCGAGCAGCTTTAGGCTTATCAGAGGGGAGTGTTAGATATTCGCAAATTCACACAATAGTCAATAAGTGAGACACACTACTCAGTAAGGAGATCCACACCAATTTATAACAAGCATTGGCATAGCCAATAGGTCTCGCCTTTGGGACCTTATAAGTGTTTAGCCATGCAACACTTGATGTTGTTGCACCAAGGATATTGTGCTGGATAACTAAACACTTATAAGGTCCCAAAGGCGAGACCTATTGGCTATGCCAATGCTTGTTTGTATTGTTTGTATTGTGTTAAGTGGGGTTTGTGGTGTCTAATAGTGTTCCGTATGTGTTGTTAGCGTGGTGTGATGTAGATTTATTTAGTGTGGAGTGATGTAGAATGGTGTAGATTTTAGGTGGTTGTATTTGGGTAGCGTGAGTACGAATTTTTTTTTATAGTTGCTAGTGTTGTGTATATTCAATGTGTATGCAACTGCTGTGTGAATTGCTATGAGTGGTTTAGTTTGGAGTGGTGTGTGGTAGTTGGCATAAGTGTGGTTTATTGGTTTGTGGTTGATTGTAGAGCTGGCCGTTTCCTATCGCATTTTTTGTTTGCTGCCATAATAACACAGACTACAAAGGCAATGAATGACGTTGTGTGTGTTTATTCACAATGTTGTTGCTAGAGTAACCACTTTTTCCTTCCTAATGATGCTTGGGGTTTCCTTTGCATTGCCAATGCGTATGCTGTGACGTCATTGCTAGCCTTCTACAATGGTAATAAAAAGCACATTACACTACTCTTCGTGTTCACATATATAATTTATGCCACAACGTTTTTTTCATGTCATTTATCAATTTGTTTTTTAACCAAAAGCAGAATGCATGTGCTTAAATTTGCACTGTAAGTTAAAACTACATTGAAGAGGCCTGGTGACCATTAGCAGAGCTTGTTTCCTATATAAAGTCACAGTATCTTTCAGTCTGTGAGACACTAAACGTTTTTTCTCATATCAGTCTCGTCGTACTGTGGTAAATAAGTGTGCATGTGCGTTTATTAGTACAGTGCCCCTAAATAATATAATCTCCAGTCTGTTGGTTTCGTGTCCTGGGCTGACAGTGCTGACTGGACGTTCTTTTCTGACGTAGAAGTGCACTTGTTTGCTCTTTTGTACAGGGTCAGAGAGAGATTCACCCGAGATAACGCTGTGATGTATTTTAAGGGTGAGTTGAGGACAAATGCACAGTCTACCTTAAATAGAGCGGCTGGTCCTTACCTGACCCCACATTCCACGCATCTCATGCCCATTGCTGTGTAAGAGGCAGCTACAGGCAGGATGCCAGCACGGCATGTTCGCAAACTGCACACTGAGCCACGTGTCCTTCACTCATGGGGTGCACTGAGAAGAGCACATCCCGAAACTCTGCCGCTTGAATCCCCAGTGCAAAGACAAAGTATGTTTTGTAAGTGTATCTGGAGCCAACAGGATAGCCCAGCGGGTTAAGTGCTCACTGTGATCTTGAGGTTCAAATCACAGCAGGGTCGAATGGTCACTTTAGCTTTCTGAAGTCGAACAACGGAGCACCCGTTTTGGTTGGATAACAGCCCAGTGCCAAGTGTTATGTGTAAAGGTTGTGTGCAGATCAGTAATAACAAATCTCACAGATGTCAAGTTTCCCCGTTTACTCCTCCAGTCCAGGCTTTTCAGAGATCTGAGGTCTTGTTTATGTGATTATAAAATCAGGCTTACAGGTCTCAGAATGAACAGAACAGAAAACCAGAACTGGATGACCTATTCAGGCTTAAACCTGAAAATCTCGAGGGCTCTGTCCAATCGAACTCCTTCACAGCACCGTTCACGCCTTTGTGCCTCTCTGCCTGCCACTTTATACCACAGACATCTCAATGGGAGAAAAAGAGCTGTGGGGGCGTTATTAAGCTGTTGGTAGTCCTTTGAGGCCTCGCTCTTGGGGTAAGCCATTCATCTCTTTTGTAACACCAGATTGAGAACTCGGCTGCATCACACACAGTGGACACAGATTTACAATAAGAGCCACCTTAACACAAAATACCTTTTTGTGCTGATGTCTGACTGTAGTGGTCTGTGAAGCGCCAGAACACCAGGCAGCATAGCGCCGCAAAGGCTGAAGCGGTTTGTAGCTTTCCTTAGTTCGAACAGGCACAAGAGACCATTCATTTTCCTGTCAAAAAGGAACAAAGGAGCAGAGAAAAGGGAAAACAGGAAGCTAGCCCGCAGTCATTATTTCTAAGAACATCAGGACAAATGTCGAAACTCTACTCTTGGCTAGATGCCGGGAGCGCGGTGTGGTGGGGCAGAGAGGGGAGGGGGCACTGCATCATCATAAACAGTCATAGCGGCAAGACTGCCCCAAGCAGGGGTCCCTGTTCAGAAAACAAGGCATGCCTGGTTGCTGTGCTAGGATTTGAACATCATCTTTTTCACACAAAGCAAACAGAAGAAATAAAGTAATGAAATGGGTTGATGGGTCTACAGAGCAAAAGGGCATCAGGGGGCACACGGAGCCCCCACACTGAGCGGCGCCATAAAGTCATGCATCACCGCCAGATAGAATGCAATGTGACGAAGTTTTTTTACCTTTAAGTTTATTAGCACTATGGTAATACTTGATGAACTCCCGTGGGGTGAACGCGTTTGGATCAACAATAAGACCACACAGGAAGAAAAGCTGACATTCCGAAAACACAGGCAGAAACAAAAGAAAAACGAGACCTAAAAATCATTTAAATTGTTATTATTACCATCACTTCAGTATACCTCGGCATGAAAGGCAAATTATACAGTGGGAATAAGTGAAATTGACGCGGCCGCGCGGCCGTGAAAGTGCAACTGATCAACATCGCGATCGCGCGCTGTTGCCGTCCGTAGATTTATGGCCCTTTAGATCTGGACGATTTCACGGAGTGGAACACAATAAAAACAAGTGAAGCGCTGAGACGTTGGCAGCGTCAGAGAGGAGTGGGGGCGAGCGAGTGCGGCAGCCTGCTGAGCTGACCACACGCTCGTGCACAATGGCCATGTGTTTTCAATTATCGCACCCGCGTCTGGGCACGATAATTGGAAACAGATGTCGGCCCTGCGGGTAACCGCAGGGAAAAGGCCATTGTGCACGAGCGTGTGGTCAGCTTTCAAAAGCCCACTACATAAAGTCTTCGCCAGAAGCAGCGCTTGCGCGCTACTCTAGGCTCGACCTAAAAATAACACGTATCTTTATATATATTTGGCACCAGAAGTAATTTGTTCAGGTAAGTACGATTTTCAAAAGAAATCCTTTTGTATCAAAAAAGTTGACAGTGCAATTTTCAGAGGCCACTATGTTATCCTATGGGAGGAAAAGCAAGTGATGCATTCAGGAACAGTACAGCGACTTACAGGACCAGTCTCCAGGAGTTAAGGTGAGTGGTGGGCAAGGTCCAAGGCAGCACCAGCAGAACACCACTTAAAAAAAATAAAACCACTTACCTTGCCTCACCGCATTGCTGACTCGAGGCGATGAGGTGAGCGCAAGGTAAGTGGTTTTATTAAATTTTGTATTTTACTTTCCCTATCCTGTTGTCTGTCCACTTTCCCCCCACCGCCTTGTCCTGCCTCACTGCCCCACCACCCCACCACTGTTACCTGTGCCGGCCATGCCTGAGTGTTTGTTGTTTCCTCAAAATGTCTCTAAGAAGTAGGTAACCGATGGAGGGATAATGGCAGTGGAGGCAGTTCATTGCTAAGTTAACGCAATTTATTCTAGTAGCTTTTATTGTATTTAAGTTATGTTTTTAATTGACCTTGTAATAACTTTTTAGTTTTAAGACGTGTTTTATTATATTTCTGTGATTAATTTTATCTTGCTCTTTTATGATTTTTATCTAAAGAACGAATAAAGATATTTTGACTTGACTTGAGTAATAAACAGGTTTCTAAATATAGTAATTCCTACATTTATATTTATTCCTTGCCTTGTCTGTACACAAAGTAAAGATTTGATCAAACTATATGTGGCTACATTGCAAATATCTTTTTAGAACTGTTAACCAAAAAAAGCAATCAAGCCAAAAGTTGTTTATTAGCCAATTTGTTTAAGCGATGTGGATGCAGCTTATTTTCTATATAGCAAGACCCATCTTTGTTAAAGTGTTACATTTGTGTTGCTGACCAAATGAACCAATTAGTGTTTTTGAATTTGAATTTAAATTTTCATGTCCTGTCTCAGTAGTACATCAGTGCACACCAAATGTAAGAAGAGACCTCTTAGCTTGAGACTAAGTATTGGTGCCAAAGTATATATTTCTGTTGCCTGGTTATCTTAAGAGTAGACAGAATTCTTTGGGAGGAATCTTGTGTGTGGTCTCAGAACACTGTTTGTATACATTTGTATGGAAGGTTGCATTCTTGATAGAGTCTGTAACTCAAGTACTTGCCTGCTCAATGTTTAGCAGCTATAAATATAACCTTAACGTTAACTCCCTATTTAGATTATTGCGCACTAATGCATTAGCTCAAATGGTGTTGACAGAAACCTGTTACTATGATATTTAGATTCCAAATTGATATTTAAAATCTATTTGGTAAAATTATTTTTAATGCCATCTATATAACTGAAAAGGTTGTAGTGATTGCATATTAGCTTCAAAACCTGATAGGAGAATCTAAAGACACTCCTACATGTGTGAAAGAAGAGTAGTCTTGTTGTTGAGCTACTGACTAGAAGGTGAAGGTTCTAATCTCAGCCTTAGCATTGATGCGTGAATCTGGGCATATTGTTAAATGTCTGTGTGTAAATATGTGAAATACAGTGTAAATTTGTATAATGTAATTTTGCAATTCAAAGATGTAACTCTACTCTTCTTGTAATTCTTCAGCAGCTAGGTTCATGGTACAATCAATCAATCAATAGTTCGTTCTTTGGTTTAAAACAAGTAAACCAAAAATGAGGTACAATACTGTTCTATATAAAATCGAAATATAAACAAAAATGGCAATCAAGTGCATTAATGATCAGGAACAAGCAATAATTCAAATAATCAAAAACTAGAAAAGCACATCAGAGAATACAATGTCAGTTTAAAATCATATTGTTCCTCATTCAGTTAGCACAATTTAAGAGATCAGGCAGCATGAAGGCAAGTTCGGAAATCAGTCGACATCGGTAATTGAGGCAGTACAGGCCTAGCTTGTAAAAAAATTCAACCCAATCATATCTCTCTTTTTTCGACTATTAAAATAATCATAAAAGAGCAGCAACAATAAAATACAAATTGATATTGGCTGAAATTCAGATCATAAATCGTACATATTCATTAAGTTAGATAAGGAACATCACAATGTAGCATAAACATACCTTTATCTGAACTTCCAAGGTTTAAAACAAAACAGAAAACAGTACAGAATACAAAACACTCTTAGAAGGATCTAAAAAATCATAATGTTGCACCAGGACAATGCCCTTTTTAAAAGCATCTCACAGAGTAGCACACAGTCAGCTCAAGCACCATACCAAGAAAATAAAGAACCGGTCGGTATTGGTGAAAGCTATAAGTTTTAATAATAGGTAATAAGTGTCTACGCTGAAAAGACTCATAATAATTACAAAAAAAGGTAAAGTGCTTTAGCATCTGTAAAGAGGTATTATCACAGGGACAAACCAATATGGATTTCGGGTCATAATGTCCTAACTTAAAACAAAGGTGAGTTCTGATTGAACCTGCCCAGGACTTAGTTATAAGGGACCTTTTCCAAACATTTTTCACCAGGGAACGATAGGGCTCCGGCCCCCCACTCGTTTTAAGGACTATATAGCCTCTCCAGGTCGATTTGCCTAGTTCTCTACACTCTTTCGCAGTAGCAGCAGACCCCATAAATAGTGCCTTGACCCTAGTACACTCTTGCTTGCCCAGCGTGTGAGGAGACAAAAACAGATCAAGCCTACCAAGCTTCTCCGCAGTGCTCTTTATATAGCCCGACCACGGGATTTTATAGCCAAAGTCACAAGCTAATGAATCTGTGATCACATCACAGTTAAAAGTGGCATGCTAGTTTCGCCATATCAACAGCCATAAGAGGAGGGGCACAAGTTTTATCAGATCTTCCACATAGACAAGCGTTCTCTGGAGTCAGTCCTGGAGGGCCGGATCCATGCCAGATTTTTATCATATCCCCATTGAGATAAATGTAGTCATTTTAAAAATATGGCATGGATCTGGCCCTCTAGGACTGACTTTGGAGAACTCTAACATAGACTGAACCCAACTCCTCATGAAGGAAGAAGTTTGGACCGCCTGGGCCTATGCCCAACAGTCTCCTACACATTGATTGTCCTCCTGCTGGAGTTTGGAACAATCACAATTCTGACCCTTCACTTTTTTAATTTGCTGTTTCACCAGTCATGGGATGCCCCTTGCAGTCACTGTTACATGTTATAAATTAGGAACCATCATCAACAGGGATCTACCACCAATGGTTCAAGTCACTTGTGGTAATATCCCTACTGAAAAAACATCACTCCACCTCTAATTAAGCATTTCTCACTGTGTCACTGCAATTTGACACTGGATGGTCTTTGGGCCTCATGCTTAACTCATTCAACATAGCGGTCCTCCACTTTACATCTTTCTCTTCTGTTCCCATCCCCTGCTTATGTCTATCCACTTACCGCCAAATAGCTTGCCCAGCTCCACCTCATTTAGAATTCTACCTGTACTTTTTAATCCTTCAATGCATAAGGAAGTGTCACAGCTTTGGCAGCATCTTTCCAAGAAATGACAAAAAATATATGCCCATGTCTCTCACTGGTAAGGCATTAATCAATTCTCAGATGCTTAGCAAATTAGGCTGTTGTAACAGCCTGCTTGTGAAGGTTCCCTCAGAATTAATCCTCCCTAGTGCTTAATTTGAGCTGGTGGTTGCCAGTGGGGTCCAACAGCACCTATTTTAAATCTTTAGATATTTCCCTAGAGCAAGAGAGGGAAAACACATGAAGGGAAAAGAAGGAGGAATAGAAAAACGTAAATACCGTCACAGAGAGAGAAAGCACGGGACCCACAAGAGTGAGATAAAAGGGTAGAGAGTGTCTGGTAGTGGATTAAAGAGGCCTGAGGTAGATTTAGGACTACTCAGCCATGTTGTATGACCACAACCAAACACAATTGGTTAACATCCCAACACCGTATTTATGAACGGGGGAATAAAGCAGGGCTCCTGCTGTACTGGCTATCAGCCCGAGATTAAGAGTACAGGGTGATCACATATATACGCCGAGACGGTGGACAACTCGAATATACAGCTCAAGTTATCACTGAGGCCTTCGCTGAATACTACTCCTAGCTATATGTGAGTCGCACCCTACCTAACATAGAGAACCCTGCTCCCACAGCTAATGATCTCCTAATTCGACCTTTCAGCACAGCCCAGAGGGGGGAGCTTGAGGCCACACTTAATCTCGAGGAAATACAAACAGCCATTGTCTCCCTGTAGTCTGGTAAGACTATGGGTCCGAATGGCTTTCCTGGTGAATTTTACCAGCGCTAATCTTCCCTACTAACCCCAAATCTGAAAGAGACGGTTGAAAAAGTTCACCTAACACATGACATAAGAGGAGCAGCTATTGTTGTCTTCCACCCCCCGATCTCGCTAATCAATACGGAAGCAAAAATACTAACGCAAATTCTTGCTACCGGGCTAATAAGGGTCATACGCTCTGTAATTCGACCAGACGAAAATGGCTTCATACTGGGACACGCGACCAGACATTGTATCCGACGACTTCAACTAATCCTGGTCAGAACAGGCAAACTCCAGGGGGCAACAGGCCTTGGGCTCATTGATCTTGGGAAAGTGTTTGATTGGGTCCATTTGCCCTTCATGTTTCATAGCCTCTGTAGAATGAACTTTGGCCCCTGCTTCATACAGTTGATCAGAAAACTCTACAGTCAACCCTGGGCAAGAGTCAGGGTAGTGTCTTCCCTGTTTCCAATCAAAAGAGCCACAAGACAGGGCTTCATGCTCTCCCCCCACCTCTTTGCACTGGTGGTTGAGCCCCTAGCGGAATGGATCTGCTGTGCTGCCCAGTTCTCTGGGATCCACTGGGATACCCCACCTGAAGACTGAGTATCGCTCTACGCAGATAACTTGTTAGTTTATATACAAAGGCCAGCCCACTCATCCGCAGACTGCTAGACATCCTACATATATACGGCAAAGCCTCTGGCCTACACGTAAAATAAGACAAATCACGACATGAGCCTACAGAAGGACCCTACCCCACAGCAGAGGCAACTCACCCCCTTCCAGTAATAGCAGGACCCTTCAAATATGTGGGAATACACTTCACTACTGATCAGCAACTATGCAGGAGCCTCAACATTGCCCCACTGCTCCTCACCATACACAGGGAACTCACAACCTTTGAAAAGCTCCCCATCTCAATCCTGAGTTGGGGAGCCTTGTCCAAGATGGTAGCACTACCACACTTGCTATACACCCTCCAGAAATTCCACTACACCATACCTACCTCCCTCTTCAATAAATGAATACAACCCTAACCAAGTTCCTATGGGCAGGTGCACAGCAACGGGTCACTCTTGCCATATGCATACATGCGCCCTTTGATGGGGGATTGGGGATCCCGGACATGCGACTATACTACTGGGCATCGCGGCTAATCGTATTTAATGATTGGAAATTTGAAGCCGGTGATGACCTGACATATCACCTAGAACACAGCACCCTTCGGACATGGGACCTAGAGAAGATCTTTTATGGCACACTGGTGCTTAGGGGATGCCAGAGCCCACTCTAGCCCCCCTGACTTGTTTGCACAATGTTCTTATATACATCAAATGGCACAAAACCATCACCAATGAAAAACCCCTATGGCACAGATCCTGGCTACCTCAAGTCTCTGGGCTGCGGTGCTTTAGGCATTGGGACCTGACATACATTTCCAAACTAGAAGATGAGTGGTGCAATAATCACAAGAAGTCTTGTACAGAATTTCAATTGCATAAAACACAGCTTTTCCATTATTTACAGCTCCGATATTCTCCATGAGTATGAATAATTCTCCATGATAATTTTCCATGATAATTCTCCATGAGTATGTGCAAAAATGTGTACGGGGTGCTAACAAACTTCTCTCCAATGAATAGGTAATTCCTTTCTGGGGTGAGATAGGTGTAAAGGGAAAAAGTACACCTTAAAACTGGTTTGGGTGTACGGTTAGATATTTCTGCATGGAAACAGCGGTGAAAAAAAGACCTTGCATTTACTTTGAAGATTTTTTCATGAGGAAATATGCATGTGTATATTTAATCATACAAAATGGCAATTGACAAAAGCTTTGCAGGAATATACCTGGAAACCAGTTACTGTTGAATACCTCTAGTATAATTCTGGAAAGCTATGTGAATTCATGCATGTTGATCTGTGGTGCAGACACGCTTGTCGATTCACCAAAATGCCAGGGGTAACATCACATGTCCTTTGTCACCAATGGCATCACTGGAAGTGACATCATATGATCTTTCTCACCTGCCTCTTAGTAGCCTCTGTCACCAGTTATCCACTCCACTCTGCCCCACTCTCACATCCATTTCTTTCTCACCTGTCTGTCTTTATATCGCCTCCCTTCCTTACCCCTGTCTCCCCAGCTCTCTCAGCTGTCGCTGTCTCTTTCTCACTGCTTTTTCCATTGTCTCGCCCTCTTTCTCATTTCTCTGTATATTATGCCCCTCTTTCACCTGTCTGTCCACTCTTGAGCTATCTCTCACACGAGTCTTCCTCTTTATCACCGCTCACACACCTGTCTTCCCACTCTGAATTTTCTCTTACTGACTTGTCTGCCCTGTTTCTCAGCTGTCTTTTTATCGCATCATTCTCACACTTGTCTCACTTTTTTTTTCAGTCCCTCTTACTGTGTCTTTCTCATCTGTTGTCGTAGTCTTTTATCACCTCTCTCATATGTCTCAACTTCTCTATTGACCTATAGCGCTCTCACATTGGTCTGATTTCCTTTCATGCTCACATGCTCATGAACAGGCAGAGACATGGAGATGCCTTTTTGCCTGGGCCCTCCTAATCAGCAAAATAATTAAATTCCTTTGCAGGTTTGTTACTTTCTACGGCGATCCTTAGACTTCATTGTTTGTTTATACCTTCTTAAGCTGCAAAGTTAGCTGAGGGGCACCTCAGAGGAGTGCTCCCAGGCCATAATCAGGTTTCAGCACAGCAACATTATGTTTCATTGCAGCGTGCATTCTACTCCTGAACACATTTACACGTTTAAAGATGCAGTCAGATGTCCGTGGTCACCGTGGGCTACCAAAAAAAAGTAAATGAGGCTCATGTGAGTCCTTGTTTAACTTTTGATCCTGCCATGTCCTTTAGGACATCTGAGGTCAGGGGTCAGAAAGGCAGGGCCAGGGGTAACAAGGGACAAGCCAGAGGATTAGCTGCGACCCCATGGTGACCCCTAAATGAGTTCCATGGGTACAGATTTCTGTCTTGCTTTAAAAACCAGACCTTCAGATGACTTGAATAAGAGGTGTAATCCATGCATGCCTTAGCTGCAGATTCTAAACACAAGGTAATAATTCACGACCACAAGAAACCCAAGCATTGGCAAAAGCATTACAGCTGGCTCGCCTGTAATAACCACAGTAAAACATAGTAGAACCATTGAATCTTGTATCTGAAATTGGGAAGCAGAAAATGACTGTGTCTCTGCTTCATTCACAATATAATTCCTCCACCTGAGATATGAATGTAATTAGTGCTGACATAAGCCAGGCAAAGCTGTCTATACCCAGCCACAAAAAGGGATGTAGCTTTGGCTCGGATGGGCTTCCATTAGCAGGTATTTGGAGAAACTTAGGGCTCTGAAATGAAATAATGAGGCTGATCAAAACCCATCTGTTTCCAAATTATTGTAACTAGAATGAACATACAGGGAAGTAGGAGTCTCAACATTTCCTCTGAGGTAATCTTCAAATGGACTCTCTGCCATGTGGCGCAAACAAAATAGGAAGATAACATAACGCGCGGCTAGCTGTACCAGCCTTGTTAGAGTATCCTTTTTTTGCAGTTTAATCAGCACAGTACAGTATGTAATTGATTCAAGTTGGTAATGTTGGGGAGTATGCATATACAAGAAGCGCCTCAAGTTCCAGGCTTAAAATCAGAATTTCTTACCACAGGTCCTGGAGTTCCATCTTCCCCTGGTGTTCCAGCTGGTCCTACCACCTAAGGACATTATATGGGGAAGAAGTATTATTGAAAAAAAAAAATCAAACTGGAGCCTCAAATTGTGTGTTAATGCAGGCCACTTCATCATTTCATGCATACATGCCTATCACTCGATTCCGGTTAGTGGTTGTACCTCAGCCTCGCAGGAATAACCTCTACTTTTTTGTGACGGGTTAAGTGTGCTGCTGCATTCTATATTTATTTTATGAACAATGCTATGCTTCAACCTGAAGCCTAGACTCATTAAAAAAAGAATAAATAGAAAAGAATAACTAGTCCCATAGGACCATTGACATAACAGTGCTCTCATGCAATTATCAAATTGTTAGTGACATGGGAGACCTCAACAGATTCTCGCATGAAAACAAGCAGACATATGCTGGCTCTTTACCTACCGACTCCCCAGGGCTTCCTCTCTCTCCAGGCTCTCCCTTGTCTCCCTGCAAAGAGAACATCACAATTATAAGAAGGCTCTCTCTTCTAGCTTCATATTTCGCCACCTAATAAACAGTAAAAGCATAGAACAAGGGCTAACACGCTTCAAATGTGTTCGTTGTTTAATGTATGCCAAGACGTCTTTGTATGTATGTGTTGCTGTCTTAATTAAGAGCTTTAAGGGAGCGAGCATGTATGTGTGCACCAACGACACCATTTCTATTCCGATAAACTGAAGAATCAGTCCCTTGTTGTCATCGGAGAGATGCGAGAGTAGAGTTCATGCTGATGCTTCGTGCTCACATGAAAATGAGGTACATTACATTTTGCTGAGAGATCCCTTCTGAAAGGCATAGCATGCATATATTTTTAATAATCTGCAATCCATGTTTCTACATCTGACAGTTGGAATATTATGTTTTTTTTTACATTTACACAACTCATTTTATTTTTCTACAGCACGGTTGTGTGAATAAATATTTGGGTGTGGCAATGCTGAGAATATCAGGGTACCAATGGGAATTGTTAACCCCGTTTCACATTCATTGATAAAATTGAATATTGAATCCTTAACAAGGCTTAAATTACCGCAAGGCATCATACAGTGTTAGTTCTAAAACAGAATCAAAATGTAAGTCAACCAAGATGTGCTCCCTGATTTAGATATTTGACCTTCAATACACTTTGTTGAATTTCATCAGTTAATGGGTGCCATGTTGTTCCTCCCATAGCGTGCTAGTTTGCTTAAACACTAAACTGATGGGGTAAATTTTACCCGCAGGTGCATACGATACTAATGAGAGACAATCTCTCATGTTGAGTTAATTAAATCCATATTTTAATCACACTTTTCTCTATTAATCAAAAAATCTTATTTGTATGACAATGCCATTCTCTGTGTTTTAACTACTGTTGTAATACATTTCCCAATGATGCATTTGTGTGTCATTGTATTTCAAACTTCAAACGTGTTTTATTCAAGAGAATAACCTGGACCCGTTTTAAATTAAATTACAAATTCAGTTGTAGTGATATAAACAATCTAAGAAGGCATATATGCCATATTAAATTGCCCATACATAAGGTTGCACACTGATATCGGTGGCTAAATGAATCCCATCACTTGTCATTAGATGGAGCTATTACAACTGACATGTTAAAATCGTTTATATTGTTGCCCCTTGTTGGAGCGGAAAAGTCCTCTATATGGTAATGGACGTGTTCCCCTGCCCTAAGTGCCCAACTGTACTGCTGTCTTGATACCTAATGCTGAGTACTGTTGTCATAGGGAAACACGGATAATGCGTGTGTGCAATGACGTAGGCCTGTCTCACGGACTGCGGTCTTCTTGGAACAGACGGGACGCCCAAAGCGCTACCCTCATAGTGGTGGAAGGTTACTGACTTCACCAGAAATTAAGCACCTCGAGTGTGGTAGTGGCAGCATGCTGTGTAGTAATCAGTAGTAGTGAAGAGATTCTTTTTAACCTGTGCCATTGAAATGAGGCCTACAGGCCCACTCACCTTTTTAAAGTTCTGCTACTGGGTGCTTAACTTGCCCTATGGCCTACATCAGTTAGTAGTAAAGTGCTGCGCAGTGCAGGAGTGGTGACTCTGCACTGGTTGTATATATGGCTGGGAAGGGTACAGTACAGGGATAGATCAGTGCTGTGCAGTGTGTGCATGGTGAATGATTGCACTGGGTGCATGTATAACTGTGACGAGTACATTACATGAGAGATTAAGTGCTGTGCTGTGCAGTGCATGCATGGTGAATGCACGTACTGGGTGTGTGTGTACCTGCGACAAGCCCAATACATGAAGGGTGTAGTGTGGTGCAGTGCACGTATGATGGATGTGTGTACTGCCTGTATGTGTGCCTGCAAGAGCACAGTACAGAAAGGCTACAGTAGTGAGCAGTGAGTGCAGAGTGAATGTGTGAGCTGAATGTATGCATGCCTGTGGTGGCAAAATACATGGAGGTAACAGTACTAGACAGTGTGTGTGTGCTGTGTACATAAATTAAGTGTAAGTGTGCCTGTAATGGTACAGTGCTTGGAGGATCCTGGGTTCCTTTTCGAGAAGCTCAAGCCTGCCTGGTGAAGACGTGAGGAGGTAGAGGGATCCCCCCAGACAGATTTGTGTTTTGCTTCATTTCTTTCTTTGAACTGAGTGGGACACAGTGCAGAAGGGAGAGAGAGACTCCCCCAATACACTTCTAAGGGTTCTCTTTGATTCAGTGAGAGATCACAAGGAAGGGGCCAGAACACATCTCAGGAAGGAGATGGGGCTGATAAGGGAATCATAAAGTGTAGGGATGGGAGCCCGAGATTAACCTTTTGATTCACATTTCACTGAGACTGACATCCAGGTGTCAGTCTAGTTACTCCCTTGGTCTGTGTTGTCAGACTACCAGCTTCAGAGTCTCACCTGCTGTGACAGTCGGCTACTTCAAAAGAAGCAGAACCCCAGCATAAGATGTAAAAGGCCAAGACCCTAAATCACATTTGGTGTCTAGAAACGGACTATAAAAATGGGAGGTTGAGACCCCAAAAATATTCATCTGCCAAGCAGCCAGACTGACTCTTTGAAGAGGGGAAACTCTCCAAGACTTCTGCCTGTGACCAAGACTTTGGACCATGGCCTGCTGGTCTCTCTGCAGGGTGAGGGGATATCACCCATGGAAACAAAGGCCACCTGCTCTGGAGCCGGGGGCACCAGCACCTGCCTGCTTTCCAAGACAAAGGTGTCCTGTGAGGAGGAAGAGGCTCCGTATCCTAGGAGAGATCCGCTGTGAAGATAGCCGTGGGCAGAGTGACATGCGGGAAGAGTAAAGCCTGCGTGGCACCATTGCAGAGAACCTGTATGCCAGGAGGGGCCACTGTAGAAGATACTGCCGGCTAACAAGAGTCAAAGACTGAGCAGAACCTTAGTGGCGGTCCCATATGCCAGGAGAGGCCATCGAGGTACGGACTGCCATGTCGTGAGGGCTGGTTCCTTGGTTGGTAATGTTGCAGCAACTCCATATGCCAGAAGGGGCTGCCCATATTAAGAGTGCTGTGAGGATCAGGCCGCCTCCCGAGAGCTGTGAAGTTGTGTGACCTGTGAGTCACAAGAAAGCATTGAGGATTTCACCTGACCTGCCCCTGAGAACTGAGGTGGACGTCGTGGGTGCATCATCACATCCCAGATCCGGAGCATTGGAATCCAACGCCCTCACCCATTGGGGCATGTTGAACGTACCGTGCCGGAGGAGCATCGGAACGCCTCCAATCGCTGCCAGAGCTGAACATGTAAGCTCAAAGGAGAGCCTGCACTTGCAGGTGCTGCTATGCCTGTTGCGTTCAGCCTACTCACTGAACAGTACTGGAGCTTTGCGAGAGCTGGTGGACTGGGGCACCCACTGAGACATTGCATGCTTCCTCTCTGCTGGAGGGAGCAAGACTGGTTATGGGCCTACCGGGCCCCGGGGGACTCGCTTCTAAGAGCTCTGCGGTTCCAAGACATTTTTGACTATTTTCCAAGAGTTGGAGTAAACTCTTGAATTAAGGCCTACTAGTGAGCATTCCCTGGAAGCAGTCACCAGCGATTGGGGAATAACCCCGACCACATTACGAAGAGCTGGTGGGATAGAGATTTGGCAGTGAAACACTAGGGCCCCGATCTCAAGGGGAAATGTGTTATTGTTTATAAATGTCATAACCTTTCTTTAAATGTGTAGAGTAAAAAGTGAAATACATCTTTTTTTTATTTATTTATTTATTTATTTTTTATTGCCAGTTTAGCATTTACATTGACATTGTAAAGACTGCACAGCAGTGTGCTCAGCATAAGCAGTGCGACTGATGCAACATATTAATGAACAGCACAGTGAATGAAATGGTTGAGGGTAAAAAAAAATCCACTGCATCGATGGTAATCTGCTGTAAAAGGTATAGGGTGTATATATGTGGACACACCTTGGCACAGGCGAAGTTAGTTGATGCCAAGTGTATTATAGAACAAAACTGATTGCAACCGTAATAAATATAACAGACCCTCAATCACCGTATATGACAGGGTTAATGCTACAGCAACTGAATTCAGACCAGCGTGTACACAGGAATGTGTTTAGGGAGTGCTGTGGGCAGTCGGGCTCCCAACCACCAGCAGATGATATTGTGCAGTTGGGTGATAGCTCACAAAGAGGACTAGATAGGTTTTTTTTTAGCTTGAAGACCTCCACGGAATTTCTCCAGGAAGGTATTCCAACTGTCAGTGATAGGGTATTTGTGGAGGCCTCTAGTTTCCTCTCTTTATACGGCTTTACTCTCCACCTGTGCATTAACTACCATGGATAAGCCCCAGGTAGAAGAAGTGGGGGTATTTGCCTCCTTCCACTTGTGAGTAAGCATGCATTTTGCTAGGATAAGGGGCAGGTCTGTGAAGCGTGTCAGCCTTGTTTTTCTTGGTATGAGGTAGCAAACCCAATAGGCACACTTCTCAGATATATATTGCAGCCCGTTCATCGCGCCAGGTGTGCTGTAACATCCAGCCAGTATCTGACTTGCGACGGGCAGCTCCAAAAAGTATGTATATAGTCTGCATCTTGTGCATGGCAATGGTGACAGGCTGCATCTGTGCATTTGAAACAGATTTGGTGAGGACTTAGGTATGTTCTGTGTAAAATATGTAATTGTATTAATTTGAAGTGCGCATTGCGGGATACTAGTGTAGGGTAAGTTAATATCACCTGCCATACTCTGTCCGTACAGAGGCGGCCCAGGTCAGTGTGTTAATGCTGGCACAGCGCTGTGAGGGATATGGCTGCGTGAGTACGCAGAGAGCTGGCCAACCATCAGGTCAGGGGCCAGACCATCCCCAGTACTTGTAGGTATTGGATTGTGAGGTGTAGTGGAGGCTCCTGTTGTATGTCTCCCCAACACTGTCCCTGTGACAGGATAACGGAAGCGTGTAGTAGGAACTGCCCCGGTGGGAGGTCAGCATCTGCAAGGAGTTCCTCTATAGGTATTAGGGTTTCGTCCCGGTACGGATCACCTTCACTATGTGGACCTGCTGAATGCCAGGGGTCCAGTTCCCTAAGAGATGTTGTCACAGTTCCCAGGTGCATGCCAAGCAGTGTGAGCGCAGGGGCGTAAGGTGGCACCGAACGGGTGAGAAAAAGGGACCGAAGCAAGCCACTACATGCAACCCAGGGCAGGAGTGCGCGCAGCAGTGGTGTCCTAGCTAGCAGGTGGAAAGCATGAAGTACACGTTCCAAGTCCCATTGGAGGAGGATGGACGCAGTGCCTTACAACTGGCATCCAACGGACCAGCGCACCACCCATTGTAGTTGTGAGGCTAGATAATTATGTTCATAGTTAGGTACAACTAGCCCACCGCATTCGGCTGGGAGATAGAGTTTAGAGAGGGTCACCCTATGGCGTGCGCCGTGCCATATAAAGTTGCCTGTTAAACATTCTAAAGAGCGGAAGAAAGGTTTGTTGATGTACAAAGGCAGGGTAGCAAAGTAGTAAAGCAGGCGCAGCAGCATAACCATCTTCGTGAGGGCCACTTGGCCTGCCACAATAGCGGAGGGTCTGCCAGAACGCTATTTGCACCCTCAGGGCAGACACAGCGTGGTCAAGTTACCATCCAACAGTTCCTCGGGTGCATGATCAATACGAATACCCAGATATCTAAACTTGGATCGAAACATATCCAAACGGATGCCACTGATGCAGACAGCTGGGTCAGGTGTAGTGGTCTTGAACTGGAAAAGACAAGATTTGTCCCACTTTACTTTAAGGGCCGATACTGTAGCAAATCGAGTAAGCAGGTGTTCAATGGGGAGTGGGATCGCATGGCTATTCTGATGGTAAAGGAGCATGTTGTCCGCGTAAAGTGAGACAGAGTGTGTGCCATCACTCAGTAGTATACCTCATTGTTGGACCTGTGCATGAAGTAAATGGTCTAAACTCTTCATTGCCAGGGAGAACAGGAGTGGGGATAGTGGGCAACCCTGATGTGTGCCTCTCTGTATCTTCAATGGATCTGATATGTGACAACTAATCTTAACCATTGCTGTTGGACTATCATACAGTAGTTTGACCTGGCAAATAAAGCAGGTACCATAGCGGGAGAGGACCTCGAACAGACAGGGCCATTCTAGGGAGTCAAATACTTGCTGCAGACCGAGGACCAGGCATTGAGACTTTGGATGCATCTGTGGGGCATTTTCCAGTACCTGACAAAAGTGGCATGGGTTCAAGGATGTGCTCCTGTCTGGCACTAAGCCATTCTGGTCAGGGTGGCCAGCTGTGGGACCAAACGGGCCAGGCTCTCAGCTAAGATCTTCGCAAGTATAGTATAGTCGGTGTTTCGAAGCGCTAGGGGTCTGTAGTACTCCAGGTCATGTGTGTCCCGCCCCGGATTGGGAAACGAGATGAGTAAGGCATAATTTAACGTGGGTGGTAAACAGGCTGCTGACAAGGTTTTGTCATATATTAATTTATTTGTGGTGCCCACGATGAAGCAAAGGCTTTATAAGGGGGGGCAGTCCATCAGACCTGGGGTTTTTGCCTGTGGCGAGCAACATATGGTCTCCTCTATCTCGAAGTTTGTAATGTCCATGTTAAGTTCCTCTCTTTGCTCAAATGTGGCCTGGGGTAGGACAACATTGATGAGGAAGTCCCCAATCTCCCCCGATGTCACCACAGTTGCTGACGTGTATAATGGCGTGTGAATGTAGCATGTATCTCCCTTTGTGTATGTAGAAGGAGCCCGGTGTCAGACCGAATGGATAATATGGGACGTCATGGCTGCTCCGGGTGTATTAGCCACACCCACATTGCCCCTAGTTTGTCAGCTTCAGCATGTGTTTTAGCGGTGTGTGCTACGTAATTTAGACAACTCAGCTTCTCCAGCAGTGCAGTGTGATCTCGCTGGGCTTTGTTTAGCCGTGTTCGGCCTGCTTCCAAGGATAGAGCCTGACCCTCAAGTTCAAGTAGCCACCGTTCTAAGTGGGATATTTCACCGTCAAGTTGACGCCGCATGTTCAGCGCGTTGCCGAGGCAGTGACCCCTCACAGACACCTTGAAGGCATCACATTCTCTCATTCTAGAGGAAGCGCTATCTGTGTTGAGGTCAAAGTATTCTGTTATATTAGCACCAGCAGGTGCTCGTAATTGGGGATCTTCTAGTGTTGACTCCTGCAGCTGCCACATGGAAATCTGGAGGGCACATTCCCATTTTAGTTGTAGCTGTAATGAGTTATGATCAGAGTGGGGCCTACCAAGGTAGTCTATGCAGACATGCAATCCGTGTGTATGTGAATAGAATGAGTATATCTGTGTGTGTGTGTGTGTGCTACGCTG
Source organism: Calotriton arnoldi (assembly GCA_963921515.1). Classification (NCBI taxonomy): domain Eukaryota; kingdom Metazoa; phylum Chordata; class Amphibia; order Caudata; family Salamandridae; genus Calotriton; species Calotriton arnoldi. Next base: position 1,968,096 of record CAWUFW010002846.1, read on the forward strand.
GTGCCAAGTGTCTAGTAGGCCCCAGTGTTTGAGCCATGTGGTCAATGCGAGCGTGTTTGAGGTGGCCGAGGTGCGGGGCAGGGGCAGAAAGGAGAGATCCAGAGCCACATCAAGGACACCTTTGAAGTCTCCGCCTAGCAGCCAGGGGAGCCCATGCCACCATGCCAACAGCGTGGATAACGAGTCTAGGAAGAGCGCCTGTTCAGTGTTGGGTGCATATATTGCACCGAGTAGCACTTGTCAGCTATCCAAGCAGCCTTCCCCTTCTGGATCTATGACCGTGTGAGGTGGAGTAGTTAGTGAAATACACTTGTCCCCTCCTTCTCTTCTGCAACTGCAGGGCCTCAATCTGCATAATGTGGAATTGCTGTAGAAACGCTAGATGTTGCTGTCTGTGGCGTAAGTATGAATAAACAGTGCATCACCGGGAGGGGGTGTGCATCCCCCAGACATTCCACGATGTTGGTGGCAGTCATTGTGATGGGTTTGAAATAGGTAGAGCTCAGTCCACCCTGGGAGGGAAACGCTTGACCAGTCCCGAGTGCATATAACAAGGTGAGTGCAGGTCATAACAATAAACCAAAAAACTAAGAAAAGACAACCAGTAATGCAAACAGCATATAATACCAATGAGAGCAGGGATGCACAGGGTATCTGCCCCAACCTATAGAGAAAGAGAGGCCAGTGTGAAGGGTCCAGTGTTAGGATGTGGGCAGTGGCAGGGGAGGTGTATATAGTGGCCACATCCCGTGTGAGACAGAGTTAGTAATAACTCTGACGGCCATCAGACCACCCAAGTAGTGTGCTGGGGAAAGGGAAAATCAAGGGAAGGGAAGTGACCAGGCATCCTAATGGGGTGCTCACTAAGAGCTCATCTATGACACAATTATGTGGGCGTAGGAAGGAAGTTAGGAGGAGCAAAGCACGCCTGCCCAATCCAGCCAAGTGGTGTGGGTTCCCAGGATGTCTCAGCCATTCTGGACAGCATGACCCGGGGGCACCATAATGCAATGTATTTGCGCAGGGTCTGCCCGTGGGGGTGTTCCTGTCTGTGGCTTCTTGCGGGGGTCAGGCTGAGCCTGGGGGGCTAGGAGAAGTAAGCATGAGTATAGCTTGCCTTCCCGAATCCTCCTCCTGGGTGGTGGGGGGCAGTATCGCCCCAGGTCGAAAGTGTGAGCAGGGGTCATGTCCCAATACACAGAGCTGGCCCCTGGAGCATCCTAGGGGCATATGTACAAAGAAGTGGCGGAGTAAGGTGTTAGCCGTCATGGCTTAACGCCTCACTACGCCACTTCAGAAACGCAAGGCTGCACCATATTTACAAGAATATGGTGCAGCCTTACGTTTCCCCCTGCGCTGGCACTACACTTAGCTGCCTAGCGCCAATGCAGGCACCCTTGCACCATAGTGCAAGGGTGTCTGCATGCAGGGGAAGATAACAATCTTTAAATGCCGTTTTGTCACTTCTATGTGCGCTGCTTAATGCAGCACACATGGAAGTTACGAAATGCATCTTTAAAGATGTTTATGTGCAGGATGGGACACCTTCCTAAACATAAACAATCCAAAGCGTTTTGCTTTTTCCATGTGTGCTGCAATAGGCAGCACACATGGAAAAAGCAAAAACGAGGAAAATAAAGCATTTCTCCTCGTTTCACCAAGTTAAGACCAGGTTTTCCCTGGTCTTAATTTTGGTGCTGCCTCCTATTTACGTCACCCTTGTAAATAGGAGGCAGCATCAAAATCAATGGGTGTTGCGGTGGAACGCCCACCGCAACATCCACTGCCCACCCCTTTCACGCTAAGCAAAGCGTGAAAAGGGGTCTTATTTACAAGGCAGCGCTAAGCCGAGTTAAGTGGCTCAACGCAGCCTTGTAAATAAGGTGAAGCCCCTATCGCCACAGGAACGTCCTAAGAAGTGACGTTCCCGTGGCGATAGGGGCTTGAACATATACCCCCTATTGTCTCACAAAGGTGACAGTGATTAGCCCAGAGGGAGAAATCAGGAGGGATCGCCATGCCCGGAAGCCCAGACTGTACGCTTACACATTTATAACATAACAGTTAGTTCAAATGATATCTTCCGCTGTTTGAGGGGTTACCGTGGGCATCACTCAGGACCCCGGGGGGAAGAGGTCCGAGGTCAAGGGAAGAGGCCTGAAGTCAAAGAGTCCTCATCTCCTGAGGATTTGAAGTCATCGTTGACTGCGATAGAGGGAGAGGTGGGACCATGGAAATCCACCGCCTGCCACGACCTCTGTCTCCCCTGGATGACCTCCTCCAGGTTCGGGGAGAAGGGCACATGTAGCAGAGCCGGTAACCCCCTCTTCCTGCGCCTCTGTCAGGCCAAGCCCGTGGACGGTATTAACTCCAGTGCATCAGGTTCATGGACAGTTCTCGCATATCCAGGTTCACACGTCCTTGTGGTTGGTAAAGAAGTGTGCTTTGGCCTCTGCCTGGATATGAAGATGGGCCGGGAATAGGAGCAAATATTGGATGTTAAGTTCTGTCAGCCTACACTTGAATGCAAAAAAAGTATGACCCTTGTGCTGGACCACCAGGGTTTAGTCCGTAAAGATCAGTACTTTGGCATTGTCCACTGCCAGACTGTTGTGCTTGTGGGTCTGGCTCAAGACCAAATCTTTGTGCTTGAAGTGCATGAGGCGTGCCACCAGCAGTATGAGCGGGAAGCCTGGCGGAGGCCTTTGTAATGGCACCCTGTGAGCCTGCTCCACTGAGAAAAAAGGATGAGAAGGCCGCAGTGGGGACAAAGCTGTGAATATAGGACTCGAGAAAAGTTCTACATCACGGCCCTCCATGTTTTCGGGCATGCCCACTAATTGTATGCTATTTTGCCTCAGCCTACCCTCAGCATCTTCACCGTGTTCCTCAAGAGTGCAGACCTTTTGGCATAGAGTATGCAGGTGAGATTGCATGACTTTTGCTTGTGTTTGGATCATTGCCAGCGACTGCTCTGTCAAGTGGACCCTGTCAGAAAGTTTCCGATGATTGTCAGAGTAGCATTAGATCTGTTGCCATTGCATCTATTTTACTTCCCAGAGAAACCCGGAATCATTCTATCTCTGCAAGTTTAGTTTCAACTGAGGTGGGTCCGGAAGGTTGGCCCACTGAGTCTACGGCCCGGTGAGCACCCACTGACGGTGTTGGCGGTTGTAACGTGCGGGATGGGTACCGGATCTGAGGCGTCCCATGATTAGAGCTTTGGTTCCAGCTTTGTCAGGGAGTGTGGTAGTATAGTACGGGTGTGGGCCCACTTGAGTGTGCCAGTTCGGAGATTGACACCCCAGAGCACGTGCAGCCTAGCGTGGTGGTGCGAGAGGCAAGCTGAAGGGTCCCAGCAAGCTCCTGTGGTGGCTGAATGTCACACCCTGTGGGGAAAGGCAGAGTCTGCAGTGGTGTCCAGATAGCGTTGCAGCCTAAGGCTCCCACAGGATCAGTTCAGGGACAATCCAAAGCCCAGGTGAGGTCATGCAACCCAAAACGAGGACCCCTAAGTCCCCTCGCAGAAAGTCAGTGATGGGGGAGACACCAAGCAGGTAGGTAGATTCTTATAGGTTCCCTTGAGGCACCCCAAGTATAAGCAGAGGCATGGGCAGTGGTTCCAATAAAGGGCGTATCAGGCACCAGCAAAACCTAAGTAGGTCATAAAGAGTGGGGCTCCCATAAAATTCAGGATTGAGTGGACCGATCAGGGACACAGCACACAGAGCCACCCGTAGTCTGCCTGTGCCGCTCCTCAGATTAGGCCCCTCTGGTCGCCATGGCAGTGTCTTCGTAGTCCAAAGGAAGTAAGGTTTACGGTGGTTGCTCACCCATCCACACGGAGATAGTGACTTGTTAGCCCATTATGGGGCATGCCTTCCACCTGGGCTGCTCCCCATCTCCTGTGGCATCTAGCGGGCGCAGCACTGCAAGGGGCGAGTGCCCTGTGATACTGGCAGTCCCCACATGACAAGTGGCAGCGGCCCCCATTATCAGAGTCTCAGGGTCTCAAGCGGCATACAGCTTTCTTCACCCCTTCCCTCTGAAGTGATCGAGAGGTGATCCTGAGTTGGGGAGGGATGGAAATGGGATCACCTGTTCTCAGCTGGTGATAGTCATTCCAGCCTCGCATCTCCTTAAACCGTGATGGGCCATGCAGTTTCCTAGCAGGCCGTGGCCCAAGAGCGCTCCATCGACGGGCGACACACAGCCCGTGCGAGCAGCAGTTGTCTTTTCAGCACCAATGACAACTCCTATGTGCAGCTATACAAGCCGATGGCTGCCGGGTGAGGAATAAAGTTTCATACTTGTTTAATCCGTGTCCGCTATCTTGGCCTCCTTGGCCACGCCCCCACTATATATTTCTTTTTTTTATAAGAATAAGTATTTGACTGGACATTGGTTTATTGACACTGCTGTTCGCTGTTTGAGTTTTGAGTCGTGTTCACGGATCTGTATTCACACATCCTCACCCGCGAAAGCCTTCCACTGCTCCTCCACAGCTACCACTGAGAGTACTCAGGATCCATAGTAGACATTAGGAGTAAAAGGCCTCAACCACGACAGTTGGGCTGAGTAACCCCTGTGTGCCCCTCTGCCCTCTGAAAGAGATTCTGACAGTCTCAAAGATGAACATTTGTATGCAAGGCTCTATTTCTTTTTTTTACAACCATTCTAACCATCATCACTAAATATGCATAGACCCCTCACTTCAGCTTTAGTAAACTATGATCCCGCCCACATCTAAGTAGATATGCCCCGCTCTTTCACACAATGTTGGGGACCAATTCTACTTCTCCACTCTTACTGTAAGTCCCGGAAGTCCAATTGGTCCTGGTAGTCCTGGTGGACCTGATAGTCCCTGATCACCTTGCACTCCTTTCTCACCAGTTGGCCCATCAAGACCCTGAAGAATAAAGAACAAAAAGACTTACAATCGTCTCTCACCATTTGAAAAAAGCAACCCAGTCATTAACCCTTATCTCCCCTATTGGCATGTATAGATACATCATAAAGAGGCATACATCCCTGTGACATATATATTTGTCACAGGCCTAACTGTCAAAGAAATATTTGAACATGATCTGTGCAAACATTGCAGAAAATGTCTGCCACATGAGGTAGACAGTAAGGTATAGATATTCTATGATTAATCTTTTTCCACCAACATTCAGCCTTGACTGGATGTTCATACAAATTACCTTTGTTGATTACCACACATGCAAATTAGCAATATTGAATTTGACAGCAGACCTAGATTTCCTGAATTTATTCTTTTCCCTGCCTACCTCTACCAAGCATACCCTTTATGGCTCCAATTTTATATATTTTTTACTCGGTGATACTGTTTTTCTCCATGTCTCAACAGTTTTTTAATTTTATCTATTTATTTATCTCACTTGTATAGCACAACTGACACCTAACAGGTATTCTGGTGCTGTTTTAATTACTGGGGGAAAGGGGAAGAAGAAAGGTTTCATACAGTGTGAGAGTACTCAGCAATATAATGCTGTGTTAAATAATTTTAGGGAAAAGCTCTCATTTTAGGGAAAAGCCATGTTTTGAGACCCTTTCTGAAGTGTAATAGATCAGAGGAGAGGCTGGGCATCCCGAAGTTGATTCCATAGCTGAGCTACTTCGCTCATGTCTTGTCCCCCATGTCTGTTTTTTCTGAACCTGGCCACACTAGCTAGATTGGCTGATGAGGAGCATAAGCTCCTGCCAGCGACGTACCATTTTAGACTCTTTTGCAGGGGGACCGAACCAAGGTCATGAAGGGATTTAACAACGATGCAAAGGGACTTAAAAATTATTGTTTGTTTTAATTGTATCCAGTGTAAATATTTCAGAGACAAGGATATCGAAGATCTTCTCGGCATGTTAAGGGCTAATTTGGCTGCCGCTGCTTTAACTCTCTGTAGCCACTTGATTAGGTAATCAGGCGCTCCTAGCAGTAGGGCACTACAATAGTCCAGTCTACTTAGGATCACACTGCGAACCACCAGTGCTCTAGATGAAATAGGAAGTAGTGGAAGAATCTTACATAGTGCTCTAATTAAAGAGAAACAGGTCCCTGCCGTCTTATTGACATGAGATTCCAAGCTAATCTTCCTATCGAAAATTACCCCTAGATTTCTGAGGCTTGATGCGGAACAAAGAGCACTCTCTCCCCAATCTAGGTTAGTTGGCGGAGGTGATTCTCAGGGTGGTCTCTGTGTGCTGGTGGGGGTTAATGCCTCCTACCTCCTTTTTTCTTGAGATACCTGGTGAGGGTTTCTCCGAGACGTTGGGAGCCGCAGGTAGCTGCCATCTTGTTTCTCCCGCACGAAAATCCCCCGCCTGTGCAATCCGCACAGATCGTGCGAATTATGGGTTAAAAACAGTTCTCAAATCCCACCACCAGGATCTGGTTGCTCCTATGGGAGTGGATGGGTTTGCCAGCCCGCCATGGAGCACTCTGAATCTTTAGAGCTGCAGGACCGGTGCAGAGCAGACGGTTCAAGCAGCTATCTTGCTCAGGCTCAAGCCATACCCCACTACATAATATTTTTCTTATTATATGTATTTATTATGAAAACTTAAAGAAAATAAATAGGAAACAGCATTGGCAAAGCTAATACTTTTTGCAAATGCTTATTCCTAGTAGTGTGTGCCCTTCGTCTCTCGTGTAATGGAACCCCACTTGTTTGTAGCATGTTTTGATGGTCTGTACTATCCATCCTGCAATGGTTCTCTTTGTGACTGGTATTCCCACGTTTGCAGATACAAATTAAACAAGTAATTTGTTTCCTTTCCTATACAGTTGTTTTTAAACAGTACATACCTGTTCTCCTAACTTCCAATGTACATAGTGCTTAATTTACATGCATCTTTGGTTGTTGAAAGAAAATTGGTAGCTGGACTGTTTGATTGGCATAGAAACTTGTGTACCCATGTATGGTTCCTGTATTGAGAGTCCCTGTAGTTCAGTGACTCTGCGAAACATTGTAATGGCCACTATAAAAGAGGTTTTAGTGTTAGGAACAAAATGGTTACTTACCTCTAGGAGTAGCTTGTTGCAGCCTGAAGCCTTTCTGGATTCACAAGTTGTGCATTATTCGGGATGGGCTTCAACATCAACCATTTGGTGCTCTGCCCCTCCCTGATGACGTCAGACATTCACCCCGTTAACTCCATTGCGTGGTTGCCATCTTCAGATTCTTTTCTCCGGTGTCCCTGTGTTTGTAATGTCCATCATATTTGATTTATTGTCCCTCTTTACTGTTACAAATCTCTGCACTCATCTTCTGGTGGAGGGCCGCATGTGAATTGAAACAGTATGTATGGAGGACCATCTAGCCAAATTGCATTGATGGAAATGTTTGCTAGAAAGGCAAGGGTTCCTCCCTTTTATCATTGTAGGCTGTGCCCTTGGTTGATTCTGTAGCGACTTTCCCACTTATTTGTGGCAAGTATTAATTGTCAGCCATATGCATTGTGCAGTGGTTCCCTAGGTAACTGACGTCCTCTTGTTTGCTTGTGCAAAGGACACAAAGAATTGACTTCCTTCCCTTAGATGTTTTCTTTCCTGGAGCTAGTACATGACCGCTTTCCATACATTTAGTAAGTGGAGGGTTGTTTCAGCACACGTTTTTGGCTGCTGGAAGAAAGCAGGTATTGTATAGTCTGGTTTACATGGAAATGTGACACCACCTTAGGGAGGAATTTCAGTTAGTTCTCATGACAACTCTGTCCTTATTGAATTTGTGAGTACGGGGAGAATGGAGAGTGGTTGAAGCTCGTTGACCCTATGTAGAGAAATGATACCTATGAGAAAGGCTATCTTTAGGTTTAAAGACGTTTTGCTTTGTGCATTGGTTTGAATGGCAACCTCATTATTTGAGCGAGTACAGTATTTAGGTTCCACTTGGGTGGGTGCAGACCATGGTGGTGCTTTCCCCTTCGCACCATCCAGGAACCTCTTTGTGACTAGAGGGTAAAAGGCTTCCTCCTTGAGTCCCCTAGTGTCCGCATTGGTGGACAGGTGAACTTTTAGTGGCGCATAGGTTAGGTTTTCATCCGACAAGTGGTTTAGGTATGTAAGGACTATGGCACTTTCAGTTCTATTACTGATGAGACCTTGTCTTTTGCACCAGTAGATGTATATGTTTCACTTTTCAGTGTAGCACTCGCACATACTCAGTCTTCTGGCTTCTTTGAGGATCTCTATGGTTCTTTGCAGGAGATCAAAGTGACCAATTTACAAAAGTACTCAGGAGCCAGGCCGCTAGTCTAGCTGGTTCCGGGTGGCACACCTGTTGCCCTTGAATTTTGAATAGATACTGTACTGCTGGGAGGCTTATACTTGCTCCCCACGAGATCTTCACTACGTCTGAGAACCACATCTGTGTGGCTCACTGCACAGCTATCAGGATTAGCGCCATATTTGAGTGCCTGAACTTGTCTATTACCACTGGAATCAGTGAAATTGGTGGTGAGGCATACACAAATGTCCCTGGACAGTTTATTGCTATGGAATTCCCTTTGGATTAGGGGTGTGGATACCTGAACAACAAGATTCAGCATTTTGAGTTCTCCGGGCTTACAACCAGATCTATGTCTGGGGTGCCCCATGTGAGAAAAAATTGTCCAGCATTTGTTGTTTTAGCTCTTATTTGTGGGATACATTTGCCTTCCTGCTTAGCTTGTCTGTTTGTACATTTTGCACGCCTGGTAGGTGTAGCGCGACCAGGGTTTTTTCCTTTAAATTGCCAATTTCTATACGTCGTGAGCTAATTTTGACAGCTGGTACAACCTTACTCCTCCTTGTTTGTTAAGGGAGAACATTGCGGACGTAATGCTTATTTGGATTAGCACTGTCTTTCCCATTACATGCAACTGGAAGACATTCACTGCCAGAACACAATCTGAGTTCTAGCAGGTTTATGTGTTTGACTAGGTCTGTCAGGCTGCATAAGTCCCTGATTGTGAGGTTTCCCATGTGTGCCCCTGTATAGAAATGTCTCATCTTGTATATTCACTGACTATTTGGTTTTTACTCAGTTGATAATTTTAATATGCTTTTATGGTTTTAAATAACCGAATAAAGTGATTTTGACTGACTTGTATAGTCACTCACAAGCTTTTCGACTGATGCTAATGGTTTTTCCTGAGCCTAAAGAGTATGTCAAATTGGCTATATCCAATTGGAAATGGCCAACTTACCTGTGATTTCCTACTATATGGTACCCAGGCACCCAGGGCATGTTAGTTAGACAGGTACCCCAAGGCTTGCAGCACTAGTTCTACAACCCTGGAGGTTCCCCAAGTAAAATGAGTCCCCAAGTCTGCCACTGCAGACTGGCAGAGCAGTCCTTTATTGCTAGCCCGACTTTGCCATTGACAGTAATGGCAAAGCCACTACATCCCCTTCGTCCTGGAACGAAGAGAGCGTTGCCTTTAAAGGGCATATTAATGCACTAGGCCTGTACCTCTGGCTTGAATCCAAAAACTATTAGCCAGGCATGCATTCTCAAGGTTGTTACCATGTACACCTGCTGGCTGTGGCAGCTGCATCGACTTGTTAAGGGTTTTAGCAATGGCCTTACCTTTCCTGCACCATGGTCTTCACTCTGTTTTTGTACTCCTCCAGGAGGTGTTGCATGATTTGTTCTATTTTCTCCCATTGTTGATGCCCATAGCGGTTCATGAGGGAATTGGAGTAGGTGATTCTCCACTGTGTGGCCACTATTTTCTCAATTTATCAGCCCACCATCTCCATCCACTTACTTGCCTTGTCTAGCAGAGGTCCTATTGATGTGGGGGCCTTACCTCTTTTCCTTGCTGTGGTGACAATGATTGAATCCACAGCAGTATTCTCCCTGATGTAGGTGGGGTCTTACGAAGAGTGTCTGTATTTCTTATCGACATGCTGACTCACCGCATTCAAGGTGACTGGTTCTCGAAAGTCCTCACTCCTTTGTTCGAGAATGCTTGGGAGCATGGGCAAGTAGAGGTTTCTTTTTTGCAACAGCATTAGTTTTTCGAGCAGAGAAAATTATTTCCCTTGCTCCTCCTTGAGGCGTACTCCACAGGTATCAAACACATTGTAGACTGCCGGGTCATCTGGTAGTGAAGGCCTCAAAGGTTATGTATTTACTCCTACTTCTGGGGAGTAGGTGTCGAGGTCTTGCTAGACTTCTTCCTGAGGCTCTTATGCTCAGAAGATGGTAGAGTCTCCTCCCCTTTTTGTAGTCGAGCAACCCTTCCTTCTTCTCCTCTAAAGGATCTTGTGTGGATGGCAGTTCCATGCCTGCCTGTTCTTCTTCAACAGCTTCAGTCGCTGATGGTCTTGCCGGGATCTTAAACACTTTCAGTGAGTTGCTGAAAAGTTTTTTTCTCTGGAAGAGTGCCATTATTTTGGCTTCAAGTCGCTGCTTCTTGCGCTCGACTTTGAGCACTCATTGCTCTTCTTCAGGTGTTGGGAGTCTGAGGTTCTTCTGCCTCTGTCTCCTTCTCATTCGTACTCTCTCGACAACCTCCCGGCACCGAAGGGCGCCACGAAGGCTTGCCTTCATTGGTGTTCTTCTGTTTGAACCCGTGTGGCTCTTTTTGTTTTTGCCATCCTTCCACTGTTGAGTGTTTTGATGGTTTTTTTGCATTTCAAATACGAGCCTTTTGATTGCACAATTACCTTTTGCCACTTCTTCTGGTACGATTCTTTTGATGCCCTCCTCTTGGCTTACTGTCTCTGGACATCGATCACCCCTTCCTCAGCATCCAAATTCCCTCCTTGTGCCAGCTCAGTATCTTTGACATTTTCTTCGTCATCGCTGAGCAAGCTGAGGTGGTTGAGGAAGGGCTCCTCCTTCTGTTCCTTGATCCTGGCAAAGTGCACCCAATGTTGTTTTTCCCTCAACTTTAGCATTTTTGGCTGAAACTTTTTGCAGGGCTTGCACTCCTTGGCCCTATGTTCCCTTGAATGGTAGAGGTTGCAGATTTTGTGCAGATCCTTTTGCACACATTAGTGGTGGCCCTTTGGTAAAAAATTAAAAGGGGTATTCACCATTTCCTATTGTGGCCCCACTTCTCTGCATTCTCTGATCATGTGTTCCTGGTCCAGCAAGTCTTCCCTCAGTGTAAACCGAGGCCACCTGCACTGATGTTTTAGTTTTCTCATGTTATTCAGTGATTTGCTTCTATCTTTCTGAAGAATTTTGTTGATGATTTGTCAGGTTTTTGGTGGCTCTTTCAAAGCTCCTCCATTCTCTATCCAGACACAACAGCAGAAAAATTTATCTGACGAAGGTGACCATGGACAGGAACATCCAGAGTGCACATCTGATATCACAGGAGGAGGGACATACCTCAACATGGTGGTCGAGGATGACTCTCATGAACGAAATAAAAAAGCGAAGAAAGAGACAATTCCACAACCAAACACTTAGGGGTCGATTCCGATTCGGGCCGGAAATTTCTCCGACCGAGCCGGACCCGGAGAGATTTCCGACCGAATCGGACCCGTGCAGTCCGACCGAACGAGTCCGATGCGTCCGTATGTTATCGGACACGAGTCGGTCGGACTCCCATTGAACTCAATGGGAGCCGGTCGTACAACGCGTACGCGGGCTCCCATTGCCTCAATGGGTGCGAGGCGGACAAGGGCGCTCTCTACAGCGAGTACGCCGCGAGCGCTTCGCGGCGTACACGCACAGGTAGGGGGACCCATGGGTCCCCCTGTGTGTGCCTCGCACGGGTACGCAGTACAGGGGTCCGACACGGACCCCCAAAGTACGGCTCCGACAGCGAGTTCGAGTCGGACGGGCGCGAGTCGGTCGGAGCGGTCGAGGTGCGCATCGTACTTACCCGGCCGGAAAACGTCTCCATTGCGCGGTGCGAATCGGGTCCGAGCGAGTCGGTCGGAGCGGTACGATCCGGGTACGAGTCGGTCGGAGCGGTCGGGTCGCCCGGACGAGTCGGTCGGCGACCCGCATCGTACTTGCTCGGCCGGACTCACGGACGGTTCGGTCGGGAAACAGGCTTTCGCATGGCTTTTTCCCGACCGAATGGTATTGGGTGCGCCTCCGACCGAGATCGAATCGGCCCCTTAATGGTGAATAATGCACAGCATGTGAATCCAGAAAAGATTCACACTGCAAAACCAGCATCTAACAAAAGAAATAAGCTTAACAGCATTCTGATGCCACATACAGTGTTACTAAATTGTCATTAAGTAGAAAACCTGAAAAAAAGGCATTAGAGAGTTCAATGAGAGTAAATCTCATTGTACAAACCTGCATATATGCATATTTGCATACACAATTCTTTTTTTGTAATGCATTGCTCTAAAATCCCACCTTTCATTTTTGGATCTACATTAAAGTGCCTTAAAATAGAGAGAGAGAGTCTATTTGAAACAAAACAGTGAGGATATAATGCAAAAGTCTCAAAATGATGGCTGTCTTTTATTCTAATGCATGGAATATTATTTCAGATGACAAATGAATTAACCTGTATGAACCTATAGAGAGCTTTTTAACATTTAACAGCACAAAACATACACAAAATATGCATTATTCATTTCATCAGTATTTGCAATGGCATCCAAGTAGGGATAGGTATGGTATAACATGAAAGCAAATCAGCTTCTCGTTGCTTACTGGAGATCCCGTCTGTCCAGCTGCTCCTTTATCTCCCTTCGGTCCTGGAAATCCCATAAGTCCAGTCTCACCCTTGACTCCAGAAAGTCCGTCTTCTCCAGAGGGTCCTTGTGGACCCGGGGGTCCAGCCTCTCCTGGCTTACCTCGTGGACCCTAAAATCAAAAAACGATAAATATACAATGCATAGGAATAGCAGTATAGAATTTGTGAGGGACATGAAATGAGCCTTGATACAAAAGAAAAACAAAGGAGAATGTAAATCTTTTGTATTATATAAGTCAATCTTGTGGGTAATAGATGAATGTTAAACACCTTTTAATGGGAAATGTTTTTAAAGAGCAATTGGTCATAAAACTTGATAGATTTGTTTTTTTATCAGTGAGATGTTACTATGCTGCTTGGTGTTTGCTTCTTCAAATACCCACCATGGATCATTAGCTGCTGTGTAATATTGTCATATGAGAAATAACTCCATCACAATATGAATAATTCAGATGTAGTGGAATGTAATAGCTGTTGCACATTTGTATGTCTCAACATCTTTAAAGAGGGTACTTTAATAAATAAATGTAACTGAACCAGGCAACCCTATTATAAAATGATGACCTTGGCAACAAAGAGTACTGCCTTATTATAAACTCACTTCTGGTCTATATTTAATGCAAATATATAGAATATTTAAAAAATTGTCTTACGATAAGTACCTCACCTTGTGGCTTTCTGATAACCACGTATAAAGTTGTAGGAATAAGCAGAAACACAGCATTATATTATGATATTGCTACTGTACCCCCTTCTGATTTGCCAGCCAGTATCTGCAGCAATCCAAAATCAAACAACAGAGTTATAAATACGAGTTGTCTCACCTTTTCACCATCATGACCAGGCACACCAGGCAAACCAATGTCTCCCTGTCAGATGAAATTATTAACATCAAATGTTAAAATCCATAATGGATCATTTTAAGTCCATTTTTAAGTATTGTGATTTTTTTTTATTATGTTCCCCATCATTCATGGCTTAAATTCCCTAGTGCTAAGTTAAGAAAGGCAATGCAAATACCTTATTTTGCCAGTGCAGGGTCTTCGTTTACACACTTAGGGCCAGATGTATCAAGAATTGCTTTTGCGATTCTTAAATAAGGAATTTTACCGATTCGCTATTTTAGAATCGCAAAATGCAATGTATGTAGAATTTGCAAATTTTTTTGAGAATCCTTAACATTCCCTATTAGCGAATCGCAAATTGCGATTCGCTATTAGGGAATGCCTTCCCATTCATTCCTATGGGCCTAGAGTCCCATAGGAATGAATGGGAAGGCATTCGCAATTTGCGATTACCAAATAGGTAATCGCAAATTGTGAATGCAATTGCAAGGGTGCCAGGGGGACATAAGGCCCTCCTGATGTACCCCCCAAAAAGGTAAGTGTGCACATGTGGCGCACACACATGCCCTAAGGGCATGTGTATGCACCACATGGCACTTAGAAAAGCAGTTTTGTGCATTTTTCTAAGGATTTGCAAATTACCACCACTTGAAGTTGGTGGTAATTTGCGATTCCTTAATGCAAAGACGCATTCTGAGAATGCTTCTTGCATTGCATTTAGGGAATTGCAAATTGCGATTCCCTAACTGCATTCGCAAAATAGGTAATCGCAAAAATTGCGATTACCTATTTTGCGAATGCCTTGGATTGATACATCCCAAAAGGCTTTTTACCGTTCGCAAACGGGCCGATTCTGGGAATCGGCCCGTTTGCGAACGGTAAAACCCTTGATACATCTGGCCCTTAGTTATTGTTCGTGTGTTCTGCTGCACTTGCAGGCATATATTTACCCTTGCACGAAACAGCATATTAATTTCATGCAGAAAGAAAAGGATTTTATATCAATCACTAGATAATGTGCCTGCATGCTTCATTCAAATTATGCCAGATAAACATTTAACAGGAAAGTATTCTAGACTGGACACTGCTCAGGATCTAACTACTCTTATAAAGAGCCCATTATGTGTGCCTGAAACCTGGCACTACCACTGAACTGAAGGATATCTAATCGAAATGTATGTATGAAGAATATTTTATTAAGGAAGGCGGAGATGCAATTTCCCTGGTTAAAATTATTGTTTATTTTACAAATTAAAGGAGAACTCTAGGCCATATAATGCATTCAGCTACATTTTCTTTTCTCCCATATCAACTCCCTGAGGCATTTTCTGGTTGTGAAACCTAGGAAGCAACAATGAACCTACATTAACCTGTATGAACCTTTAGAGAGCTTTTTAATATATTACATCAGTCGGGATCCATGGGAAAAAGATCTGCTTGTACTCAACAGATCCGTTACATCATTGTCTCGGAAATGCCAAACAAGAAGTCCCTCATGAAACAAAGGTGGCTGTGACTGTCCACTAGATTGGATGATCTGCTAGTGACTGGTACAAAAATACCCCAAATCGGTTGTGTTCTATAGTCACCCACCTCAATCTATCTAGGGCTCCTCTTGAGGAGTCATATCTGTGACCCTTTCCATACTTTTTCAAGTGGCACATTTTGATCAATATGTATGATATATAATCCGAAACTGGGTTCTTTTAATATACACATATTTACCTTATGTCCAGGTGCTCCAGGAAGGCCAGCTGGCCCAGAAGGTCCTGGTAGCCCAGGTGGCCCCTGAAAGAAAGAATTGTATTATTGAAGAACAATCAAATAAGACAAATAATAATGTTCTAACTCTCCAGCAATTACAACGGTCAGGAGTATTGCCAATTGATTAAGGCGGGACCCAGTAAGGAAAGTCAATAAAGCCAACCCCTTTTGCTTCTGTGGAAATTCCCCCACATTGGGAGACTATCCCCTTCTCAGGATACAATTTTACCAATCATAGTACTGAGATTAAGGATTGTGAATTTACTCTTACAAATGTTTTTTAGCAACAAAGGTAAATTTTGTTGATCAAAAAGCTTGAGAATCTTAGTCTATGTTTTCATTTGCACATTGAAAACAGTGCAACTTACCATAATGGCCAATGTTCGGATTTCCTAAAAGAAATGAAGATAACAAGCACATTGTTAGCTTTTTAGTTTTAATTCATTCCCCACTTATTTAACTAGTCAGTTTCAGCTACTTCACTTGAAGAAAACACTTTTAGTACTGTTATTTGTTGTACAATGCCTGATAGGAAATCCCCTCTACTTAGCAGGATGACCTGCGCAATAAGGGCACAGGAGCAAGAACAGGTCCTACAGCAGACTTCCCAGCATACTGAACTTTATAACTGGAAAATTAAAATGTGATCACATCTGACTTAAGTGTATTGGCCCACACCACTAAAAAATAGTTGATTCGATAATCAAAGTAATGATCCAGTATCAGACTAATCTAAGTGAAGAGAAGGCTATTATCTCTATTTTCCTTCATTGATCCAATGTATGCCACATAATGTCCTTCCTGCACACTACCTAGTTAAACAAGCATTAGCAAAGACAATAGGTCTAGCCTTTGAGACCTATTGGCTATGCCAATAAGATTTAGCCATCCTATACACCATACCCAATGCTACACCATACCCAATGCTGTCTGTGCAACAAGGCTAAATAATAAAAAAGAGCCTATTGTGTCATTTTGTAGGCGTGTGCACATGGGGGGGGGGGGGCAGCCGAAGCAACACAGGGGTCAAAGCGAATGGGGAGAAGCAACACAGTAGGCAGAATGGAAGTAACACCAGGGGCAGTGGGGGCTGACTCAACACTCAGGGCTGGGAGCAACACAAAAGATGCGGGGAAAGGATGTAACATGGAGGAAGCAGGGGAGCAAACAGGTGAGAGGGAGAGCAACGTGGAGTGCGGAGGGCAGGGAGACAGCAAAGGAGCAAGAAATGGAACGACTTGGCGCTGGGGGAGAAGTACATGGGTGAAAAAGCAATGCAGGTAGGGGAGCACATCAGGGTGACTACATCATGGATGAGGATGGGGAGAAGCACATAGGCGATAGAGAGCAACGCGAAGAGAGAATGAGTAGCACACATGCACTTTTGCTGAGTGCTTAAACAAAATGAAAAGAGTAGTGCCTGAAAAACGAGCAGTGTAAGGTCACGTTAATGTGCCCATGCTAGAAGGGAGGGGCAAACACAAGAAGAGAAAGGAAAGCCCACACACTCTATTGAATAAGAAGTAGACAAATGAGTGTGACAATGACAATGACAATGAAGGCAACCAGTGGTAAGCAATGGGTGGGCTCCAAGCACACTGTACGATAACAATACGTCTCGCAACAGAAAGTTTGTGCTCTGTCTAGTAGGCGAGCCCTAAAAAACAGGCAGGTTAAAAGTATTTGCCTGTCACGCTTGAATGTTGTCATAAACAGTCACTTTCGCAAAATATGTGCCATGTGCATAATAATTCTGAAAGAGTGATAGAATGCACACCAGCTTTTTAAATTGTTCCAAATTGCTCTAAGCATCAAAGTTTTCCTTTTTGCGTGCAGACTTGGCCCGTGCTTTGCCTCAGTAGCACAAATGTAAATGTAAGAATGTATTCCTGCGTACTGGAGAAAAAGGCCTGGATAGGCATATCTCAAGTATTTGAAGCAATGGGAAAATATGAAACCTTACATGTGGATGGATAAAGTTGAGGATAAAAATAAATGATTACATTTGGAATAATACTGATTAAAATGGATTATCTAAGCTTAAACGGAGTCGTCTGAGTAGTTCACAGATACCGCTGTGCGACTGTGTAGTGTGCTGTCCACGCGCGCCTCTTGCGCGTGGACATTCTGTTGATATCTGCCTCGCGCTGCCCGTTGGCGTGCAAGCCTAACTGATGGTTGACAGTTGGTCTTGTTGAGGCGACAGTTGGGAACGAAGCCAGCGATGTGCTTGCATGCACGTTGCGCGTTGTCTGTGGGATCTTGTCTGATTAACTTGAATAAACCTACTTACGATTTTGGACTGTTTCCTGTCGTTACTACATTCTTCGTGGCGACGAGGATGGGATACGAACCCACGCGTGCAAAGCACAATGGATTAGCATAGGGGTCAACACATTCTGAGGGATCCCCGGTCCTGATTTCAGTGTCTGTGACGACAAGAATCATATCTTTCATTTCGGACAAGAGGTCTTCATTTTCACTGTCGCTAGTGTCTTTGACATGCCCTATTCTGACATTCTCCCTTTTGTGACCCTGGCACACTTTATCAAAATGGCCAATTTTGCCACAAGACCTGCAAACCACATTTTTTGCTGGACAAGGTTTGCCGTTCCTGGTATGTACTAGGTTACCGCACCTAAAGCATATGTCTGTCCTCCTAAAAAAACTGTTCTGAGAGGTTTCCCTTTTTTTTTTTTTTAATTAGTAATGCGTACAGGGGTAACAACCTCAACTGACTTGTTTTCAAGTTCCTTCACCGAAGCCTGTGAAGTTTCTATGCTTTTGGCAATGCGAATGGACTCTTCGAGAGAGGGGTTCTCAAGTGAGAGGAGCTTTTGTCTAATAGTTCTATCAGAACATTGGCTTATAAACTGATCTCGTACCAACTGCTCACTAAAGTTTTCGAACTCACAATCTGCGATCATTTTTCTAAGGGCAGTGATGTATGTGTCTACATCTTCATCGTTCTTCTGATTTGTGCCTTAATACAACAACACTAGGCTGTACATCATATCTGGAGGCTAATTTTCTAATAGTACTCTACGTTTGGTGAGCGTGGCACCCAGATGTCCCTCATGAGCTTTTGTGAGAAGTTTTTTCCTGAGGTTGAAAGGAGGGACAATTTTATCTAACCTGAAGATGAGACCATCTTCAACAGATAATTCATCACAGATTTTTACATAAGGTTGTACATCAACATTTAAACTCTTCTCTTTGGGCCAACCTTCAGTAATGTATTTCTTTACACATTTCATTACTTCATCACAGTCCATGGCATCATACCAATCACTTTCATTTACAGTACAAACGTTTTGCAGTTCAACACCAGCAACTATACAGTCTTCAAGCTCTTCATCGCTATTGGGTTTCACTCCAACTTCTGACATGTTCGGACTGGGTGGCAAACGTGAAAGGGCGTCTGCTCGTACGTTCTTTCCGCCAGGGATGTGTACAAGTTGAATTGGAGGAGTTTTGATGCAAGACGAGCTATACGTGGCGTAGTGTTGCGATGGCTGGTGTTCCCTAAGATGGCCACTAAGGGTTTATGGTCGGTTTGTAGAGTGAAATTCCTGCCCCATAGGTAACATTTAAATTTTTCGATGGCCCACCAACATGCAAGTAGTTCTTTTTCAATGACTGAATAGTGAGTATCGGTGCCTTTCAGAACCCTTGATGCAAAGCCTATTGTGTGTTCTTGTGTCCCTACTTGCTGGGTCAGGACAGCACTAAGACCGTAACAGCTGGCATCAACAGTTAAGGTGCAGTGTAATGAGTGATCAAAAGGTTTCAGCGCTTTGACCGTGGTGAGTTGAGTTTTTAGCCACTCAAAAGCATGTTTGCACTCATCATCCCACACAAATACAGTTTGGTTTTTCAACAGGTTTGAAATGGGGCGTAATTTAGTTGCGTAATCAGGAATGAAGCGAGAATAGAATTCAGTCAATCCAAGTAATGATTTCACTCCAGTTTTGTCTTTGGGAGGAGAAGCATCCAATATAGCTTGAACCAGACTGGGTTTGGGTGTTACACCAGCACACGAGATGGTGTGACCCAGGTATTCAACAGAATCTTTTGAGAACACGCATTTTTCACGTTTGAGGACAACACCATGTTCTTGAAATCTGGACGGGACTTGACTCAACGTTTCGTATGGAGCGCAATCTCGCTCCTCATGATTTGGACTTTACCATGTGCATAATAATACATATTTGAGTTTTGTTACTGAAGAAAGTATGCAATCCAATATTTTTCTGCAGAAAATACCAAGAATAATTAAAATTTCCAGAGGAAAATGTGCATGATTTCAAATGGGCGATTCGTCAGTGTTTTTCTTTAATATATTTATAAAACTTGACACAGATTTTAGGTGACAGCCCATGCCAAATTTCATGAAGTAGTATAATCTTGAGTAAACTAAGGGAATATTCGTTATATAAGACTAAAAGTTAACACAGTGTTTGCCAACCTAAACCATATGCAAATCTTGACTGAACAATGCTCAGATGACCCTATTTATATAGCATATTATGATGTATTGTTGAAGACCATAATATGTGTGATGGCAAGCATGCATAGTAGAGTATAGAGTTTCTTTTACTAAAAACGGACATCATTACAGAAAGGTGCCAATAAAATCTGCCTATCCTTCGAAGTTTCTAAGAAGAGGTAGAGAGTTCTTACCTGTAGTGCCTCGTTGATGTTACCATTGTATTCCATCTGCTCTGGCAACTTCCCTGGCTCACCTTTGGGCCCCTGCACAATATGACAGATTTCAAAAGAAGTGTCACGGCCATGAATTTAAAACATAAATTGAGTTGCCACATCTGAGATATCCCGAAATAACCGATTTAGTATTAGATGTGTAAAAGACCGGCACAGAAGCTCAGTTCACAATGTTTCACAAATTTTGCACAATGAAGTTGAACTTGGGTGTGTAAAAACAACCCTTTCTGAATGCAAATTCCACTTCCTGATTCATGGATTAAGATTGGTGGACTTTTGCATATGGAGCTACAAATAATAAATGCAGAAAATCAATTCGTAGGGAGGAATTGCTGAATTTCCCAATTTAGAGTTGAGGGCGAGATCCTAGATGTTTTTGTGTTTACCCCCCCACCCCCTTCAAAGTAGATAAACACAAACACAACTTTGTAGGTTTTTCCGTTCTAGCATACCTCATGCAGATAGTTTCTCACACTAAATAGACATGAACATGTGTGCCTGTGAAAAGCAAAATTAAGTGCCTTTCTTGGGTAGAAATGAACAGAGAACAGCTCTCTTAGTGAAACTGTAGGAGAAACTGACAGATTACCTAGATTGTAATAACATTCTTGACCCCACCCAACACGGCTTCAGATCTCGGCATTCCACCGAGTCAGCCTTGATCATGGCTACAGAAGAGATCTGCAAAGTGATGGATGGGGGGGGGGAGAGCCGTCCTCATCCTGCTTGACCTGTCCGCGGCATTTGATACAGTAAACCACGCGGTACTGTTACGGCGGCTGAAGGCAGCAGGTATCAGAGATAAGGCTCTAACCTTACTAACATCTTTCTTGACATCTAGGGAACAGCTGATCCATTGGGAAGGCCTCAAGTCAGGTAATTTCTGCCTCCTGTGTGGAGTCCCACAGGGGTCGGCCTTGTCCCCGACACTGTTTAATTTATATGTCACACCCTTAGCAAGACTAATTAAAGACCATGGTCTTATGCTAGTGTCATATGCGGACGACACCCAGTTAGTGGTATCGGTCACGCAAAGTGTGGACATTACAGCTGTCAGGTTCCGTAACTGTCTTAATGCTATGATGGCATGGATGAACTCAAATTTTTTAAAGCTCAATACCGAAAAGACTGAGGTCATCGAGTTTGGTCAGAAGCCCTCTGTATGGAGCCAACTATGGTGGCCCCCTGAGGCTGGGAACTGTCCTGTTCCCGTGACCAAGGCTAGGAACCTTGGATTTATGTTTGACAGTGACCTAAAGCTTACTCAACAAATTAATCAAGTATCTTCTGCTTGTTTCTTCACGCTGAAAGTACTGCGTAAAATCCTGCAGTTTATCCCACTAACCCTTAGGAAAACGGTAGTTGGAGCCCTGGTTCTTTCCAGAGACGATTACTGCAACGCCTTATACTTGGGAGCAGATAAAGGTCAGATCACCAAACTTCAGTCATTGCAGAATGCGGCTGCTCGGGTGCTACTTGATCTTCCCAAACATCACCCCACGTCTGCCAGCATTAAACAGCTCCATTGGCTCCCAGTTCGGCAGAGAGTGGATTTCAAGGCCCTCTGTCTTGTACATAAGGCTCTGTATGGAGGAGGAGCTGGGGACATTCAACATCTATTTCCCCAGTATTCGCCACAACGTTGCCTCAGGTCAGCCAATACAGGACTGATCATGGTCCCCAAGATAAAAAGAGCCAGATGGGGAGGAAAGAGCTTCTCGTATCAAGCGGCCAAACTGTGGAACTCCCGCCCCACTCTGATAAGACTACAGTCGAACAGGGCTCTTTTTAGAAAATTGATAAAGACATGGCTCTTTCCCTAAGCTCGAGAATAACTAGCGTTAGCTTCGGTATCCACTCACCTCAGCGCCAAGACGCCTCGGCAATAGTGCGCTTTATAAGATCTCAGTCAGTCAGTCAGTCAGAAAGGTTCTTCAACATGGAACAATATTTCTCTCAATTCTTTTAAGAACACAGGAGGCACCCAACGGGAGCAGATGACCGACTTTCACAGATGACCAGATGTGTGACTTTGAGGTTTTAAATATTGCAAATTTTATTATTATGATGCTTTGCTTCCAGGTTTAAAAACAGTGAACTTGACAATAATCTGAATAAAGGCTTGTTTTGGATCACACAACCAATTTAGGGCTTCGTTATGAGTTGCCCTTTAATTCCTAATTTCGCAAGTGAACTTCTGGTGCGAAGTTACCACCACCAACTTGGAAAACTCGAAAAGGGACCCATAATGTGAGATTGCATGCATGTTTTCTTTTTCTATTTTTATGTCTAGAAAGAAGAGTCAAAAAGAACAAATGATGGACAGACTGCTGAACAAATCAAACATTCACCCCCAGTCACAGATCTGGGTTTAATCCATCGTTTTTTGCTCACCACGCCTCCCTGGACCGGAAACACGCTGGGGTGAATGTTTGATTTGTTCAGCATTCCGTCCATCATCTGTTTTTTTGCTTTTGTCACCCTAAGTGGGAAGGGTATGTCCAGACGTGGGTCCCGTGCTCACTGTGCCACTGGATTCATGCTAGCCTGGCTGATGAGGGGTGATTCCCTGAAACCAGTCCCAGGATGCTTATTACCGGTCCAGGGAGGACCTGGCCTGGCAGTTTGGGCTGGACTGTTCCCATGGGGGGCAGAGTCAAGACTGATTTGCTTATGGCTGGATCCAAACTGGGATGGCATGGAGAGCAAAAAAAAGATGAATTAAACCCAGATCTGTGACTGGAAGTGAATGTTTGATTTTTTCAGCATTCCGTCCATCATCTGTTCTTCTTGCTATAAAGAAGAGTCGGTATGTTTTTGATTTTATTTAAGTAATTGATTTGAATGGCTTTAAATATATTCTGAATGTTCTCATCAGAAACTTACCCTGGGTCCAGCTGGTCCCTGTTCTCCAAGCACTCCGGGCTCTCCCTGCAGCAATACATATGTGTATATAGTTATACAAAAGTGCTTTCCTAGAGTTGTTAGAAATAGGATCATATTTGCACAAAGACATTGTGAGATTACATCAGGGAACACACTATAAGCCAAAATGGCCAGACTGTACATTCAACTGCATTATCTGCAATTAAGGCTGGAAGGACTAACCACTGATGCTTAACATAAAATGCCAACAAACAAGGTGGCCTTGCACTTTTCACTACTGTATCACTACAATGTTTAAAATTAAGTGTCCAGGTGATGGTTAGAACCTGATAAGGTGTTTTTCACAAATAACACAATGCAGCGGAGTACAGGATGGGCTTTCACATGACATAGTACGTTGAGATAAAATGTAGGGGGCTACACTCATACCTAAGTGTTCAATTAGTATAATGTGTTCTTGGTAACAGACCTTACAGACATGTTCTAAAGAGCCAAACAGTTGCTGAACATATCTCAGAGACTAGAAGGTTATTTTAGGTTTGTAATCTGTGTTGACTCAATAGGATGCTTGGTAGACTATTTACCGTTGACACTTGGAATATGCATGCTTGATAAATGATAATACCTATGCTGGGAATTTGAAAAAAATGTACTTGGTGAGTCACTTTTAGTATGTTTTTATTGATCATGCCCCATTGATATGCACGCTTTTGCCTATCAGATTTAAATAATTTGTTCTACGCTAAATAAACTGATAGAGATCACTATGGGCCAGATGTACGACCCTATCAATTTGTGAGTTGCAAATTGCGTCGTTTTATGACTCGCAATTTGTGACTCGCAAATTGGAATGTACAACAGTGTCTCAGACACTGTTTGTGATTCCTATTGGGGTCGCAAATTACATGCCTCATTTATATTCATGAGGCAGGTGCAATTTGCGACCCCATTAGGAAGGGCTAGCAATCCCAGGGATGGTGGCCTGCTGGGGTCAGCAGACCAAAATGTCTGTGACTGCTTTTTAAATAAAGCAGTTTTTTTTTTTAAAGGAAAACAGGATGCATTCAAAAAAGAAAAATGAAACATTTCTGTTTCATTTATTAAGGGCAGGCAGTGGTGCCTGGGACCACTGCCTGCTCCTAAAAAATATTTTTGTATCCATTCACAAAGGGGAAGGGGTCCCCTGGGGACCTCCTCCTGTTTGCGAGTGGCTTACCACCTACTTGAAGTAGGTGGTAAACTGTGAGTGTTTTGCAGCCGCAAATGCAGTCGCAAAACAATGGTACATTCCATTGTGACTCGCTATTAGGAAGGGACGCCCCTTCCTAATAGCGAGAGTCGCAACCGCTATTTTGCGAGTCACCGACTCGCAAAATAGTGTTTGTACATGCCAGGACCCTTTTTAGCAGTCGCAAATGGGCCAATTTCCCGTTTGCGACCGCAAAAAACAGTCGTACATCTGGTCCTATGCTTTTAGCCCCACAATTCTGTGTCAGCTCTTTACCTATTTGAAGATGATCTATATGTAAAATGTATTTCTTTGTTTTACCAAGTTTCTACTTTATTGCTGAATATTTTGAGATGGTATGACAGCTTTGAGAGATTTATATTTTTCATTGGTTTGAGAGCCATCTGTATAACTAGAAAACCTTGATAGTTAGCATATATTAGTGAGTGAGTCTCAAATAGGTGGTGTAATAATGAAACACTATGGTGACTATCAAAAATATTAGGACTGACTTACCTAAATAAGAGCTGGAAGAGCTAGAATAATATATAAAAAAGTCAAAGTCTTGAATAAATTGGAACATTTCAGAAGCTCCAAAACGGGAGCTACTACAGGCAGCAGCACATTCAAGGCAGGCCTCATGTAGGGGAAGTGAGTGTGATGTCAAAGAAACAGGCCTAAGAGCAGGTGAGTGACAGGTTATGTGGCGGTCTCCCCCAGAACGAGACAGTGGCGTGCATTGTTCTATGAGCTATATTGGCTTCCACATCTGTTGCTCTCCTTTCTAAAAAAACATGGGTGATATCAAGGAGGTGGCAGCGAAAGGAGGGGGTGAAAGATGATGAGTCCAAGGTAATCCGAATGATGGGGCAGGATGAAGCAAAATTTGCCGCCTATCCTTTCATATCTCAATGCAGCGTTTACAGTCTTTACTTGGTCATATAAAATACCTTTTCCCCTTGCAGTCCTGCTATTCCAGGCTGGCCAATATCCCCAACTTCTCCCTGTAGAGATAACACATTTAAAAAATGTAATATAAGGAAACCTATGGCATCATATAACTAAAGCCATATTTTACCCAGCAACATAATAATACGCTATGCCCAGAATATGTGGTAACTCAGAAACCTGTCCAGTTAGTCCTTGTTTTCTTTACAGTAGAATTAGCATTTACTAAACTAGTGACGCTTCTGATCTGGTGATTGCGAATAGACACTGCAGCTGACAATTTTATCAGTTCCAAAACGTTTTACTTCATGCAATATTATACTTGAAAACCATTTTCATGAATCAAAATAAATGCTTCATGTGTTTCACCTTATCATGCTTTGTGATGGTTTCAAAGTGTCACATTCTCTCTATTTGGAATTTATCAACTAAATGTATGTACAGACCACTATAGAGGAGTTTTACCTTCATTACCGAAAACGTTCCTCAGGGGGCCTACACGTACCTTTGGTCCTGGGAATCCTGGAGGCCCGGGAGGGCCAGGCTCCCCTTTAACTCCACCAAGTGCATTTCCAGTCTCTCCTTTTTCTCCCTGTGGGACAATGCCATTATATGATCATTTTTTTACATTCATTTTATTTTTTTATATTGATGCACAACATAGACAATATTAAAACAAAAAACAAGAACACTACACACTCTTTAGCTAACAAAAATTTAAAAAACATTAAATTGTTCGGAAACTGGGTCAAAGGCAGTTAATTAATAAAAATAATTCAACGTAAGCATATTGCACACATGACCGTGATTTAATTATGTAATATATGAATGCAGCTAAATTTTCGTAGGGGAGTAAAAACCAAACTATTTTCATCACTGATAATAATGCAGTTTCTCACAATTTTACTTAAGATTTCTCGGTGCTCGGCGAAGCTAACCAACTACTTTGAATGAATTAATACGCCTCCCACATTACCTGAACTTTTATTTCTCAATTGTTTCAATAGATGTCCAAGAAGCGGTGGTTTCTCCTAAGGGGCATAGGAACGTGGCCCCACTGCCCCCCCTGAGCTGCCACATGCTGTAATGTTTATCACGTTAATGTTAAAAAAAAAACTTGTTTGGGCAGGCCGTTGGGCATAGCCTATCTGATTGGCAGGCTTGGGATAAACTAAGGTTGAGCATGTTGGGTTGGACAGGTCTCTTACTGTGTCCAGCCCGGCATGCAGACTTCAGCCCCTTAAATCTGTGCTGTGTTAGGCACCCAGGGGGAAGGCAGCGCAGCCACCTATTCTCCCTCGTAGCGCTGGCTGTAGCTACTCCAACCAATCCTTGCGTGGCTCTCATGCTGTTTATTACTATAAACAGCATGGTAGCAATGCAAGGATTGGATGTGATGTAATCACGAGCTTCAGTCAAGGCAGTGCAGTGCGGGGGCGACCATATTAAAGACCATGGGCAATCATTGTGTGGCTTTTTTTGAAGCCACACAGTGATTGGTCATGTTTCCGTCCCTTGCCCATTAAGTAAGACATTCCCCTGCAGCTCCGTCTGTCAGTCCGTCTAGGCATGGAGGCAGAATGGCCATTGAGTCACAACAAATATGAGCGTTTACATCTTGTTGTGCCCTAACGCAGAAAGATGTTTATTACTTTCTGCTCTACCACTTTTACCATCCACTAGCTGACACTGTGTCCAAGGCATCATTATGCCTTTTTGAATGTACTAAAACAGTATATCAACTGTTTGCTTAACTCTTGACAGTAAATAATTCCTTATTATTACTGGGCAGTGGATCCAACCCATAAAAGCAACCCCTCATTGGATCCTACCCATAAAAGCAACCCTCTGCCTCCACGCCTCATTATGAAGTGGATCTGTTGTAATATAGTTTAAGCACTTATGGTCCCATACACCCATGTTGACATTTTCATTCAGTTGCAACTGCCATAATCTTCCAGTCAAATTTGCGTGCATTAAGCAGTATGTGCTGTGTTATTGTTCTGGTTTGTTGAACTCACGGTCAATATGCAAATTATACAAAGTTCTGTCTCAGAGTAGAACAAGTGTGTGTTTCACACTGTAGGCCAATGACGCTGACTAATTGCAGGGCACTACCACTGCAAGGGCAGCAGTGGAGCCCCCTGCATTGGACCAGTTTTCTCTCTTTGTCAACACCCTTAACCTTAATGTTAATGTTAATGTTAAAAATAATTTATAAAGCGCGCGTACACCAGGTGGCTTCATGGCGCTATAAAAGGCTCCAAGTGCTATCCGATAGAACATCAATCATAGGCTTGTTCAAAAAGCCATGTTTTGAGGGACTTCCTAAACTGCAAGAGGTTTGTGCAAGACTGTATTTCCAGCGGAAAAGAATTCCACAGTTTGGGAGCAAGAATCGCAAATCTGCGGCCTCCTTGACGCACCCGCTTAAATGTCGGAGTGATAAGGAGTGAGAGGTGGGCAGAACGCAGGTTACGTAAGGGAGTATGCCTAGAAATCAGGCTGTTGATAAATACAGGACTATTGCCATGCAAGGATTTAAAAATAAGGCAACCTGTTTTAAAGGCACAGCGCTGGGCGATAGGGAGCCAGTGCAGTTTCTTCAGCAAGGGAGTCACTGATTGCCATTTAGGTTGTCGGAAGATCAGTCGGGCTGCATGGTTTTGGGCCATCTGAAGCCGTTTAAGCAGGTAGAGTGGCATGCCCAAGTACACAGAATTGGCGTAGTCCAGATGTGACAGGACAGTGGCTATTATGACCTGAATCAGGGCTTCCTGAGTGAGAAGGCGGTGTATCTTCCTGATCTTGCGCATTTGAAAGAAACACTTAGAAATAACCGCACCGACCTGGGTTTTTAGTGAAAGGTCATTGTTGAGGGAGACTCCAAGTGTTCTGGCCGAGGGGGACGGGGAAGGAGGGGGTCCTAGCTCTGGAGGCCAGTAATGGGGACCCCAGTACTTATGACTGTCCCCAGTAAGAACAAGCTCTGTCTTACCAGGGTTCAGTTTGAGATGGTTGAGGTCCAGCCATTGTTGAATGTGCCGCATTGTAGCCTGAAAGTCCATGACCGAGTTATGTGAGTTATCGATCCTGAAGAGTAATTGGAGGTCATCTGCATAATTAAAAACAGTCACCTTCATATCTTTAAGGGACTGAATCAAGGGGGCAATATAAAGATTAAATAAGTGGGGAGAAAGAGCCGAGCCCTGCGGAACGCCACAAGTAATTTTACGTGGGGGAGCTGAAAAGTGGCCTTGGCAAACGGCCTGAGAGCGATCTTCCAAAAAGGAACTAAGCCAGAGAGCCGCCGTACCTTGAATACCAGCATGTTTGACACGGTCGAGCAGAATAGTGTGGTCGACCGTGTCAAAGGCGGCATAGAGGTCCAATAATACCAGTGCCTGAGGGGAACATCTGTCTGCGTTGTCCCGGAGAGTATCCAGGACAGCAAGGATTACAGTTTCAGTAGAATGGGCCGGCCGAAACCCTGCCTGATGAGGGTCCAGGTATTTAGATTCCTCCAAAAAGTTAGATAGACATTTAGCTACATGGGCTTCTAAGATCTTCGCCAAAAATGGAAGCAAAGAGATCGGGCGGTAGTTAGACAGAAGCGCGGGATCCGCTCCAGGTTTTTTTAGGAGGGGTACCACTGTAGCTTTCTTGAAAGCCAAAGGTACTTGGCCAGATGAAAGTGACTCGTTCAAAAGAGCGAGTGCGGGGCCCGGATAGACTGCAAGGCAGTCCTTTAGTATATGTGGTGGGCAGCAGTCAGAGGGGGCACCTGATTTGACTTTTACAAGAAGATCCTGGAAAGTCTCCATTCTGATAGAAGGGAAACAGCTGATACTACAATTGTTACTGTGCAAGACAGAAGGGTTCTGGATGGAAGAGTACTTAGGGATACTGGCTTTAATAGTAATATTTTTTTCAATAAAATAATCATTTAAAGAGTTGCACAATGTTTGGGAGGGTGTAGCCTTCAAAAGAATTCTCTCAGGATTGGCTAATTCATTAATAATGGAAAAAATTTCTTTAGAGCTATTGTTGGACTTCAAGATACGCGCAGAAAAATGGGCGGCTTTGGCCGTGAGGATGCTCCTCTTAAATTCCTTCCGAGCTGTGATATAGAGGAGTTTTTTGTCGGGGGAGTACTTCAATCGCCACTGCCTCTCTAGTTGGCGCAAAGCCAGTTTCTGGATTTTAAGTTCAGTGGAGAACCATCGCTGTGCGTCTACGCGACGGGCCAGTTTAACTTTTTTAAAGGGTGTGTGCTTGTTGCTGGCATTAAGTAGCCAGTCGGATATGTTCATTTCCGATGCATTAATGTCAGTGCCAGGGGATGGGGCTGTGTTGGATAATGTGTCAAGAAAATCTTTTTTGTTGACATTATTCCATTTTCTAGCAAAGCTGCCTTCAGCCGTACTAATTTTCTCGATGGCCGGAAGAACAAATGTAAATTTTATTAAATAATGGTCAGACCAAATGCAAGGGACAATTGTAGGGGTAGAAGTGGTCAGACCAATAGTCCAGACTTGATCGAGGATATGCCCTTTCAAGTGAGTAGGAGATGAGATTTGTTGGGTAAAATTTAAATTTGTAAGAAGGTCAGTCATCTCAGCTGATTGTACCCCTTCCTGGGGGTCATTATACCAGTAATTAAAATCTCCTACGAGAAGGACCTTGGCATGCTCAATCACGAGTTTAGCCATCTGTTCACTGAGTGAGAGGGGAAAGGAAGGCATCTGATAAGGTGGCCTGTAGATTAATACACAGACAAAGGAATCATTGACAGATTCAAAATGTATTACTATGTTCTCTGTCTCTTTGAGAGCAAGACATGTCAAGGAGCAGAACTTGAAATCAGTATGAATGATGGCTGCGACCCCCCCCCCCCTGGTTTACCAGGTGGACGGTTGGCATAAATGATATAGTAGTCGGGGGGTAGTGCTGCCAACATATCAGGGGCAGAGTCGACAGTGAGCCAGGTTTCAGTCAGTAATAAAACGTCAGGTTTATCAGTGGTCAGTAGGAGGAATATGTCCTTAAGGCTATAAGCCACATTGCGAGACCGAAAAAGCATAAAATGTCTTGTAAATTCTTGCACCTGGCCTAAGTATTAGCTAGACGTAGAGTGGCTATTACGTGGATGGGACAGCGTTGCCCCACAATGGACTCTTGGTGACCGGACGTACTGGAATGGGCCTTAGCAGAAGAGTCCCCCATGAAACTAAACAGGAGGGATGACAAATTGGCTTATGATCTGGGGGATTGGAGAGAGCTCAGTAGTGTAGCTATAGCCCCGGATGCTTACACCAACTCTGTGGAGGAATGTAGCTCAGATGGAAGTGTGGAAGAGGATGGGTAAGAATGACTGGGATGGACCTGAGAGGTTGACACTGTGCTTTGTTGTGGTAACGGCCGATTGCAATGGCAATTCGAAGTGCTCCCACCTGGCTGGTAACTGCTAAATATAACTTTCTGAATGTACCCTTTACCCATGGATGCCCTAACTGTTCAATGCCTACTGATCATCATGTATCAAAGCAGAATGTGTATGAAAATGAAAATCAAGGTTATGGAAAAAAAAACTGTAGGCTATTGACAATCACATGCTAGGTAATGTTTATGAGCTATTACGGATGGAAGTTACTTGCTCTTTGGCCTGAAGTTCGTTTTTATATATTTCTAGTAAGCACTCGGGAGAGGCCATGTTTACTTTTGTGTTTGGGCAGATCATATGCCTTTTTTTGAAAGGTCTGTTGTGTTGTGCCTTTACACAAAAACACATGCTTTGGTTATTTTTCCCCCTGGTGCTGGATGAAAGTTTGCTGGACTATTCATACTAGTCAACAGCCCTCTCTGAAAGCCAGCTCACTGTGGAACTGATGCTCTCTGCCAATGAAGAGAAACTTATAAGTGCAAATTTAGTAATTTACCACCCGCTGCCTCATCCCAAACTCCTCTACACACTTTACACTACACATGTGCACAATCTTGAATTGTTTCCTTACCTCACATTATCTACAGCCAAGAGCACCATAAGCAACATCTGAGTGCTTCCTCCAATTTACAGTTTTAGTTTTGACCTGCTTTTGTGTTTCATATAACATGATATTGGCCTGATGATTCTCTTTGCACCAACCTTTTAGCAACAGGGGCGGTCAGCTTTCTACCAGCATCTGTCTCTTGTTCTGTGCAATGTTTTTCTCAAAGAAAACATATATATATTAATCACCCCCTTCCATGATAGTTAATTGCTGAACCTAATGCTGACAAAATATTCACAACTGGTCCTTTATTTTCTAAAATGCGTGGAAAAAAAGAGTTTGGACCACACCCGTAGTCCCTTTAAATTACAAATGTAGTTATTTAAAGATTTTTTAAAAAAATATGTGTTTATTATTTTACCCGAATTGCAGTGCACGTATAAAAAAATAGCATTGCTCACTTGCGCAAAACAGTACCTGTACTTAGGAAATTCCAGCAATGCCTGAGGCTTATGATGATACATGCAGATTTTTAAAAATTGCACGTGTTAATTTTGGTAAAACATTGTAAATGTATTAAAACTGTATAACAATAAAACTCCAAAAGTCGGGTTACCAGGAAATTCAAATTGCATCCTAATTCTCTCCATAGAAACACCAAAGGAATCAATAATTCTGATGACACTTTTCCCTCGTAATTCCTGATTTTAAACATGCATTTCACCTGGGCACTTCACCTGCTCTCTCCAGGGGATTTCTCCAGGCGAAATACAAAGATCCTCAGAGTTATTGCGAATCTAGTAATCCCGATTTTAATCAGTAGCACCAGTTAATGGCCAAATCTCGGTTATGGGAGTCCTTTTGTGCTACGCAGATCAGAGCTCTACCCAGTGCACCAAACGTTTGAATTGTGACAGAGAACGTTTTCGGGGGATTGCTACTAGCCAACGATATCATTGGTTTATTCTCAGTTTAATGCATCACAATAATAGCAGTAAAACCACTACCTGAAAATAAAGAGTAGTGACATTGTTTACTCATCAATTGATACATATTATTTAGAATCATAAAAAATATTATTAGAAATACATGATGAATTAAAACAGTACCTTTTGTCCTTGAGGCCCTACTTTGCCGGGCTCCCCGGGCTCCCCCTGGCAATTCAAGCAATTAAACAATTATAAAATAGGAAACAAATCGAGAGATGCATCAAACTTATGTTTTCTGCTACCGAGATAACCTGCTTATTATAAAAATCAATTTGTCAAGCAGACAAGGGGACTGGAGAGAGTGGGTAAAATACAATATGGCCTTGTCTCAATTTTCTAGGTTACCTCTGGTCATACCATCAACTTCTCCTTTTGTGGATATGGGTTGTATTCTATGCTCTGCCTAAATGTTTATGGACAGCAATAACGGGCTTTCTGGGTCCTTTGTTGTGCCAAATTACAATGGTGTATCCAATTAACCTATTTTAAGAAGCGCTGCATTGTCTTAGATGCCAACCCCTCTTTGAAGTTCATATTGAGACAGACTGGAACCGAGGGAGAGGACCCAGATGTATGGAAAAAGAGAAATAATTAATATGTTTTGGTAACATTATGTTTCAGATTTCCTTGTATGAAGAGTTGTTTCTCCTTCCAGGCCTCCACAATGCACTGAGTTGAAGGTTAGTCTCCTGCTTCTTGGCGCAAGGATCTCTGAATATAAAGCTCAGAATTAGTTAACTTTCCTACTTAGGAATCGCACATTTGAAGTATTTTTTTTTGTTTTGAACGTTTAAGTCATTTTCTTTATCTTTTTCAGCTACCAAGCTTGCTCTCTTTCATAAATGCCCCAGAAGTGAAAAACGTCAAGGAAAGATAGACAGGATTTGTGTATTGTCTAATAAAAATATGGACGTGGAAGTGAAAGTCCATTCTCATCATGATTAACGTGATCCTAACATCACACATCCAGCAGTGATATTTTCTTGCTCTTGTTTTTTTCTATAAAAATACGGGTTGTTGCCCTACGTACTTGTACTAACTTTAAAGTCTCCTTTGCAGATATTGCCTTGTGTATTTCCAGTGAATATCACATTCCACTTCTACTCCTAGACTGGTATCAGATGCAAGATAGACAGGCTTCATCACAAGAAGAATCCAGAGGGCTACTACTTCAGTTGTCTTGACTCTCATCCGGATGAGGACCCCCCTCAATAATTTCAGCGACGTCAAAATCGCTATTTTGGGACTACTTTCCTCTGTAAAGGTTTTAAGCAAAAGCAAAATGCATCATCAGTTTTGACTGACTGTTGTTACTCATCCGAAACTTCTATATTTTGTTTGTATTACTTTCAACAGATCCCTGATGTTTGCCACGCAACCTATTCACTTGAGCACTGTGCTGCCACCCGTACAATATTTGGCAGCACTGTTGACCAATATGCCCTTAATGTATTTATGATGATTTGATTTTTGAGCTAAATTGATTACAGGGGATGCTTACAGACAGAGTGGGAGTTCATCTCCCAGGACCCTTTATGCTGCTCGGAGGGAGTGGAGGAGGCGGCTCCATGAACGGCACCAGTGGGCTATAAAGCATGATAACTACATCCTCTGTGCTGGACACTTACAGGCAGAGTGGGACTTCATCTCCCAGGATCCTTTGTGCTGCTTGGGAGGGGTGGGGCAGGCGGGCTCCTTAAAAGTCACCTGTGTGCTATAGTGTGCGATAGCAACAACCATTGTGCGAGATGCAGCAGGGCCAAGCCCGGGACATGGGCAGTCCCTTCCACACCCACCATCACCAGGAAGAGGCAGGGCAGGGCCATCCTCCTTTGTTTTGGTTTTTTGAATGGACACCAAACTGCAAGAACACTTCATTCTGAAGGAATTATTTGGTTCCTGATGTTCTTCTGATATAGAAGTTGATTTTTAAACCGATTGTTATCGCTTTTATTTATATAATATTGTGTATGGTTAATTACTATTTTAAATACTGGGAAACATAAGGCTGTCAATAATTCTGCAGGACCGAGCAACCCGAAATGTCCACAAAACATGCAGCAGAAAATACTACTTTAAATGAAATCAATGAGCTTATAGAGGAGGTACAGGGTATACTCAAGAAGGACAGTAAAATTGTAGGGAAGAAACGAGTAACAAAGCTTCTACAGAGTTACTCCGCTAATACCTCCCAGGTGGCCAAATCGACAACATTTCTGAAATTCCCCCCAAGGTTTTCGACCCCAATTTGGCCAACATGGCAGTGCATCAGTCTAATCCAGGTGGTGTGAAAGCCCTAAGTATTAGTACTCATATTGAACCACTAGTGATCTGCCAAAATAAATGTCAAGTCTTATCTGACAATAGTGATAAGCAGAGGGAATCAATTACAAAATCTGATACCACATCACAAACCTATTTTTTTCTAATGATGGCTAAAGCTCTTCCCTGGAAAACAAGATAGAGCATATGAGCAAGGAGATTAAAGAATTGAAGGCAATTATTTTAGCTCTCAGGGAAAGCTTGATGAACAGAGAGAAGATGCTAAGCCAAGTCCCTAATATTCTTGTTCTGAACAATGGCACTTCAACAGCTATAACAAGTTGAAAGAGTACAGAGGGTGAGAATATGCCAATATGCCTAAACCATCAGACTGCAGGCCATGGAATAGGTGGATACGTTTGCAGCCACTCTGGGCCACAGAATATCACCGGGAGTACAATTTTCCAAAAAATACATTCAGATAACTGTTTAATAAAGGATAATGGGATATATTCTATTTTCCAAATCCTAGAAAACCCCAACAATCTGGCAGGAAGCAGAGGAGTAAGAGGATCTTTGTCTGCTCCTCAAGCCCATACTGTGATAAATTGCACAATTGATAGAATGAATAACATTTTTTAATCAAAATGGAGTCCGATAACAGTTTCCCACACAGAGAAAGGGGGATTCTGGTTTTAACTAAAATCCCTAGAATAGATGTTAATTCAAGGGAAGATACTGATTCTCTAAGAAATAAGCCTATTCACTGGATTTGGTATGTATGAAATTTCCGATTCGTAATCCTTGACGACGTTGTTTCTGTAGCTAGGATAATGCACTGTGGTGAGCCCTGAACCAATTGCTCCCCTTAGACCAGCGTACTACGCTCCCTACCAACTCTGGGATTCGCTTCAAGTACACAACATCTTTTTATCCAGATAACATTCTTAGTAGGGATTTACAGGCAGAGCATTTGTGCCGGCTGCCTATGGTTTAAGGTAGCCGAGATGCTCATGTCTCTAGCATACATCTGCAGGATTGACAAATGCTGCGACAACACTCTCCGCACTTTCATACAAGCTCAGTATTCTACCCTAACGAAGTTTGTCCAATAAAAAGCACCAGACATCATTAGTATCCAAGGGCAGCTGCAGGAGCCACTTAAGACCTGACTCAAGGGATTGTTAAGTATATATAAATTCCCTTCTCCCATGCGTATAAATGATGTCCTTGTTCAAAGTCACAGTACTGTAGGGAAGCTGTTATCCTGAAATGTAGCTGGTATCAGTACAAAGTTGAATGACCCAATGAGGTGTGAATTGGTAGATAATGACATTTGTTTCATTCAGCTATTTCCTTGAGATGAGGCAGAGCCTCCTGTGGTGTGTTAATTTGCATTAAGGCCTCACTCAAATACAATATTCAACTCTTGGATTCTGGCTTGCCTAATATTCTGGCATAAGTCCCTATACTTGATAAATCTATATAATAGTACTGTTCAAGATAGGTGCGAGTCAGCAAATCTTGGTGTGATGTAGTCTTTAATGGATACCTTTGATATAAATTCTCTAGTGATTTTAGCCGGTGACTGTAATACAACATACAAGCCCCTTGATACTTTGTCTATAATTACAATAACAGAGGATGAAGAATGGGGAATACCTGAATTAACCTCTACTTGCATTAAGAAATGGACTGTAGTAGAGCAGCAACTTCTCAGTCTTACCGTATCCAGAGGCTTGAGGGCATGCAATGGATGCATGCAATCAGACCCAGGAGGGGAATATACCTTTAAAATGGGCTCTTGAAGAAGTAAAATCAATAATATAATACTAGATCTAAGATTGTGGCCCCTCCTGCTAGACATGAAAATTATTGCTTGCAGCAATAGCGACCATAATGCTCTTCAGTTACCCTTACAGGGAGCGGCTTTGGGCTCTCTATCATTGCTCCACTATCTCTTCCCACCCCGTTACCTTTGATAGGCAATAATCTCAGGTACATTAACTGGTCAAAACTGGGCGAAGACAAAACAACTTTTCCTTGCATCTTCTCTTATGTGGTAGAGGTGGTAGAGCCATATGTGGCTGCTCCACTAGAATCCATTCCTGTTCCAACTGTCCAGGAGCTCCTTTTTAGCCTAATTAAAGATCTGTTTGTCAAGGATTACCAGAAGCTGCCTATTTCAAATAATGGGAAAGT
Organism: Calotriton arnoldi; assembly: GCA_963921515.1. Lineage (NCBI taxonomy): Eukaryota > Metazoa > Chordata > Amphibia > Caudata > Salamandridae > Calotriton > Calotriton arnoldi. The sequence continues at coordinate 2,004,619 of CAWUFW010002846.1, forward strand.
TCCCCTTTTATACAACAAGCATTGTAGACTAACAAAGACTAATTTGATGGAAGCTCTGAAAGACTCAAAGAGATCTGAGATAATTGAGGCTTGGGGATTTTATAAAGCAACTTTGACAGCTAGCAAAAGAGCATGGGAAGATGAGAATTGGCTAGAGGTGCTAGAACCTATAAAACGAAATGACTCCAGATCTTTCTAGCACATTGTTGCCCATGAGGGCATACATAAAAATAATTACTCTGAAGGTCACATGTCTCATTGTCGTTCATCTTTACTCCCAAACATATGCACAAGTCAGATGTCCATTGCTATGTAAAATAAAAAATGCTTAGATTTGGCTTCTAATAAAGTTGACCACATTGCAAATCTTAGAATCTTATTATATTGGGTTAGGATATGGAGTGGGGACGAACTTGCTCACAATCTAAGATCCCTGCAGGAGATATTGGTTGAAGGAAAATAATAAGGCGGTCAAAAGCTATTGGGAAGTAATCTTATTGGACATTTGTGAGCCAAATGGAAATTGTGAACAATGGCACAGGGGGTTTGTCTAAAGTATTTTTATCCCACTAATACTCACCCATGTAAGAGTCCTATGTGGATAGGATCCAACCGTTTGTAGCAAAAAAAAATATGCATTCGTTTCAGATATGGCATTCTTCCTTTTCTGTCTTTTACCTCTAAATGGACTACTGATACCATTTGTAATGATTATTGCCCTGCCTGCGGTACTGAAAATTAATCAGTTGATCACTTTCTATTTATTTGCTCACATTATTAACTACTTTTTTCTAAATTAATTTTACCGTTATGTAGACTGATGAGCCTTAGACACTTTAGGCAGGCTTTAAGAATCTTCAAGTCTGACACATCTGAAAAAATTGTCTTTGCTACATGAACAGTCCTTGTGTGGGCATAGTCTCTTAGAAGGCGCCTTAAACGCAGCCAAAACCTCAGCCTTTGTAAATTGAAAATAGCCTGTTTTCACTGTTTTATATGCTTCCCCAAATGAATTTATTGACACTTATTTTCAATTGCATTTAATATGAACTGTATAGTACTTTTTACTGTGATAATGTTTTACTTTGTTCACAGTTTTATGGAGGAATCCCCTGAAATAAACTTGATTGATTGATTACATTCTGGTTATTCACTGAGGACATTGCATATGTTTTTCTGGTGGTCACCAATTCAATAATGTTTTGCAATTAATTGATTCATCTAATTTATGAACTGAGATCCGAAAATGACTTTGGGTATATTTTCACTCATACGAAGGCCCCTTCATAGAGCCAACAAAAGTTTATTTTGAGCCAATCCAAAGGAACTCCCTTTATTTACTTATTAATTTGGGAAGCTTTCTAGGAATACAGGACCTACACCTTTGCCTACTAGTATTTACAAATGAGTCAGGCATGTAGTTCCACCATCTTTCTCCAGTAGCAATACGTTTTCAGAGACAATCATTGGGAGATGGTTTCACTGCCAGTCCTGGTTATACTCTCCAGTGGCCAAAATACTCCCCACCAATATAGACATGTTTGTAATGGAGGGGTTAAACTTTATTGCATTCAGTATTATAATGTGCTATAAAAATTGCAATGTATCATGCACTCAGAAGATCTTTGTCTGGGTTTCATATCTTCAAATATACAATCATTTGGAACATAAAAGGACCACAATTTGTATTATTATAATTGGTGTTGAATCTGCAGGCATGGTGGACTTTATTTTTACTGTATATCAGGGCACACATAAAGTGAAATGTTTGCAAACTGTATACTACGAGATGAGAGAAATGTGTAGTCCGGTTTGCCAAGGCAATGTTATACTCCTTGTAACACTAACATCTCATTTCATTGCTGGTAATACATAAGACAAGCCTCATTACAGCTAACAGCTAGGTGTAGACATGCATAAATATATGATATGAATAAAATTAGCACGGTAACGAAAAAGGTTGGGAATACAAACGGGGCAGAATCTTTCACAATAGATGTTTTTTTTCTAAATCATTCTTTCTGAATCAGTATTGGAAAACAAATCTTATTGTCACTACCCAAAGCTTTTCGTAACGTTCAAGTATTTCTTCCTTAAAACGTGACTAACCTTAATCCCTGCAACTGCTGTCCCAGGAACCCCCTAATAGAAAGAAAGGAGATAAATTAGCTTTAAAGCAAATATGTGCAGTACAGAAACATATTAGTTACAGACATTTGTAGGTCTTTGCTTCTTGCGGTGCTGCAGTCCAAGCCTAATATTTATTTGAAAATCATCGATTCAGACATCTTAGTTCACATATACACTGGAGTAAATACATTGCATAAATGCAGCATTTACGACCAATTTGGAAAGTAACCAGTTTTTCTTACTGGATTTTAAGTTACACAGACGAAGGCCTCCTTTATTTCCACTTTTGATTGATCTAAAATATTTAATATTTTGTTCACTAGCATGAACATATTTTTACATAAAAAAGGCTTTTGTGGTCAATAGCTGAAATATTGATTGTGAATGAATGACTGAATGGGTTTCCTATTGCGTGTTTAATAAAAATGTAGGCAGTATAGACACTTCCTGGTTGGAAAGGTGTATAAACTAAGAACGTATAGTTTCTTACCTGTCGGTGTAGTTTTGCAGCTTGAAGACTTTTCTGGATTTACTATGCTGTGCATTATTCCGCCATCTAGTGGTTGGGTCCGGAATTGTAGTATTTCTTCTTTTTTTTTTTTTCGTGGCCTGGTGTGCGTCGACATACCACCATTTGGTGTCCTTCTGTGACGTCGACGTGCTTCCTCCGGAAGCTCCCACCTTTGGTCGCCATCTTCGGATTCTTTTTTTTTTTTATTGTTCATTTTAGTTTCCCTTTATTTATTCCTCCTGTGTCATCTTCCTGGCAGAGGCGGGTGGGTTCACTAGTGAATCCAGAAAAGTCTTCAAGCTGCAAAACTACACCGACAGGTAAGAAACTATACGTTTTGCAGCGTGAATCTTTTCTGGATTCACTATGCTGTGCATAGACTTTGTAGCGGTTTGCTAGTCTTGTGGTGGCTGGGTGGAAGATGAACGCTGGTTTGTGAATATATGTTGTAAGACCTTCTGTCCTACTTGTGCTTCTTTGTTCATCTGAATGTCCACGCAGTAGTGCTTCGTGAACGTGTGCACTGAAGACCATGTTGCTGCTTGGCAAATGTCCTGAATAGGTGTGTTTGCTAGGAAAGCCACTGTTGCTCCTTTCCTCCTTGTTGAGTGAGCATGCGGTGCTCCTTGCAAGGTTTGACATGACTGATTGTGGCACAACTGTATGACTTGTGCGATCCATCTTGCAATGGTATTCTTTGTGACTGGCCGTCCCAGAAAACTTTTTGCAAATGAAACAAAGAACTGCTTTGTCTTCCTGCATTCCTTTGTTCTCTCAATGTAGTACATGACTGCCCTTCTGGCGTCCAGGGTGAGCAGTGCTCTTTCTGCTTGTGTTTTTGGGTTTTGGAAAAAACTTGGTATTTAAATTGTTTGATTAATGTGGAACTTCGATACCACCTTTGGCATAAAATGTGGATCAGTTCTCATGACGATTCTGTCATTATGTATTTGGAAGTAGGGCTCTTGTAGTGTTAGCGCCTGCAATTCACTTACTCTACGTAGTGATGTGATTGCCACTAAGAACGCTGTCTTTAGCGTGAGCATCTGTAAGGTTGCTTTGTGGATTGGCTCGAATGGTGCCTTCATCATTTGTGCGAGTACCACGTTGAGGTTCCATGTGGGTGGTGGCACCCTCTTTGGAGGTGCTATCCTCTTTGCTCCTTCCAGGAATCTCTTGACCACTTGTGATGTGAAGAAACTCTTCCCTGTTTCTCCCCTTGTGTAAGCTACTATCGCTGCCAAGTGTACCCTTACAGATGCGTAGCTTAGCTTCTCCTGTAGCAAATATGTTAAATATTTTTGCACTGTTGATTCCCTTGTGATCTTACTTGTAAGTTTTTCCCTACGGCACCAAAGCGACAAACGTTTCCATTTGGCTGTGTAACACTTTCTTGTTGTAGGTCTTCTCGCTTCCCTGCGCACTGCCATAGTGCTCTCTGGTAGTTTGAGGTGAGAGAATTCTAAGTCCTCAGGAGCCACGCTGCCAGGCTTAGGCTCTCTGGTTCCGGGTGTAGGACCTTTCCGTTTTGCAGAGTTAGGAGGTCCTTCCTGTTGGGGAACTTGTGTCTTGTTCCTTGCAACATTTCCATTATCAGTGAGAACCAGGTTTGCCTGGCCCACTGTGGTGCTATGAGGATTAGTGTCATGCGGCTGATTTTGCACTTGTTGAGTACCCTGTGTAGCAGTGGTATCAGGAGAAAAGCACAAGCAAATGTCCCTGACCAGTCTATCCATAGCGCATTCCATAGGGACTGTGCGCATGGTTGTCTGGATGCGAAGCATTGGCATTTTGCATTCTGGGGTGTTGCAAACAGGTCGATTTGCGGTGTCCCCCATTTCTTGAAGATTTTTAGAATCTCTGATTGATTCATCTCCCATTCGTGGGATGCTGATGTTTGTCTGCTCAGCCTGTCCGCTTCTATATTGTCCTTCCCTCGAAGATGAATTGCCAGTAAGTCTATGTTTCTTGGGATAGCCCATCTCCATAGCTCCTGGGCTAGGGTTGACAGTGTTAATGATTGTGTTCCTCCTTGTTTGTTGATGTAAAACATTGTGGTTGTATTGTCTGTTTGAATCAACACCCTCTTCCCGTAGAGCTCTTTCTGAAAGGCTTTTAAGGCTAGGAACACTGTTTTTAACTCCAGGAAGTTGATGTGCTTTATCGCATCCTGCTGTGTCCATAAACCCCTCACCTTGAGGTTGTTCATGTGGGCCCCCCATGCCAGTTGGGAAGCATCTGTTGTAATGGTCACTGTAGGAGTTGGTTGTGTGAAAGGTCTCCCCTGTGTTATGTTCTTCCTGTTCCACCATGTTATCTCCTGAAGAACTGTTTGTGTAACAACCACTAGATCCTCCCAACTCCCTGTCGCCTGTGACCATTGTTGTTGAATCCATTCTTGGAATGGTCTCTTGTGCAGTCGAATGTTTGGGATTAGATGAATGCATGAAGCCATCATCCCTAGCAGTTTCCCTACTGTCCTCACTGTCAGAGCTTGCCCCTTGCGGTATAGATGTGTCTCCTTCAGTATTGCTACTGTCCTCTTTGTGCTCGGGAACACCTTCCCTACTGTTGTGTCGATTTCTGCCCCTAAGAATATCTTTACCTGCTCTGGTGTTATTGATGATTTCTCCCAGTGTATTGAGAAACCAAGCTGGACCAAAGTCTCTATGACCCTTTGTATGTGTTGTTTGCAAAGGTTGTATGTGTTTGCTCTTACTAACCAGTCGTCTAAGTATGGATAGTTGTGGATTCCTTGCCTTCTTAGGTGGGCTGCTACTGCTGCTAGGCACTTTGTGAAGACTCTTGGTGCGGACTTGAGTCCGAACGCTAGCACTGTGAATTGGTAGTGCGTTTTGTTGATTACGAATCTGAGTAGGTTTTTGTGTTTGTTGTTCACGGGAATGTGCAAGTAAGCGTCCTTTAGATCTATAGTTGCCATGTAGTCCCCTACCTGTATCTGCGGTATTACTTCTTGCAAGGATGTCATCTTGAATCTTTGAGTCTTTATGAACTTGTTTAGGAACCTTAAGTCTAGTATAGGTCTTAATGTTCCATCCACCTTTTGTATGAGGAAGTACGTTGAATACACCCCCTTGTTCCTTTCGTTGTAAGGCACCCTCTCTATGGCCCTCTTGTGTAGAAGTTCTTGTGCTTCTTCGAGCAAATGAGACAGTTCTCTTTTTGAATGAACCTTGTTCTTTGGTCTTCTGCCTGGCGGTTGTCTTGCCAGTTCTATGCAGTATCCGTATTGTATTATGTTTAGTATCCATTTGTCGGATGTAATCTTCTTCCACACCTGGAAGAAGTTTGCTATTCTGCCTCCCACTGGTGTTGCATGTTGGAGGTGTCTTTTGTTGTTTGTGACCTGATGTCTTTGTACGTGTATGTGTGGTTGCGCCCTCTGAGATCTTGTTAGAGTGTGCGCCAAGGTTGTAGTGCAGTCACTTGGAGGTGGGTTGCTGCCCCCCCCCTCTTTGCTGTTGGCCTCTTCCTCGAGTGCACCCTCGAAAGGATTGCCTCCCCTGTTGGTAATGCCAACCTTGTTGTTGTTGGCCCTGCTGTTGGCCCTGGTTCCCTCCTTGGTAACCCTGCTGAAAGGTCTGGTGTGAGCCTACTGGCTGGTGGGTTCCCCTGCCTGCTGGTCTCCGTGAGGGTGTCCTCCTACGCATACCTCTGAATTGTAGCGCCCCCATGGACCTTGCCGTTTCATTTTCCTTCTTCAGCTGTGTTAGCTTGTCGTCCACAGCAGTTCCGAACAGTTGTTCCCCATTGAACGGTGTGTTCAAGATATTACTCTGCACTTCTGGTTTGAACCCCGAGATCCTTAGCCAGGCGTGTCTTCTCTCCGCAACCCTGATCATCATTTGCCTGCTTGTTGTCTCTGCAGCATCTAGGGCTGATTTCAAACATGTATTGGCCATGTTCTTCCCCTCTTCCACCAAGTGAGCTGCCCTTCTCTGGAACTGGTCTGGCAGATGTTTCAGCAGTTCGCTTACTTCCTCCCAGTGTTGGTATTGATGCCTATTGATTAGTGCATTAGAATTTGCTATGCGCCACTGAATGGCGGCACTTCGTTCCATTTTCCTTCCTGTGAGATCTTTTGCTCTCCTTGTCTGGTAGTGGGCCCAAGTTAGTGGGTACATTCACCCTTTTTCTGGCTGTGGAAGCTATTATAGAGTCAGCAGGCACTGAACCTCTGATATACATTGGGTCCTTGGAGGAGTGTTTGTATTTTTTCTCTCCCCTTGGTGTTACTGCCTTGCATGTGGCAGGCTCCTTAAATGCTTCCTTTCCCTGGTCCAGCACACTTGGGAGCATGGGTAGGAATTTGCTTCTGGTCTGTGTGGGCAGCAAGGTCTCTAGGAGGAAGCAGGACTGTGGCTTTTCCTCCTCTAGCTGCACTCCATAGGTGTCTGCAGCCCTTTTTATCACCTGATTGCACATCCCGATGCCGTCGGGGGGTGAGGGCCTCGAAGGGTATGAGCCTATCCCTTCCTCTGGCGAGTCGGCGTCGAGATCTTGTCACTGCATGTCTTGTGTCTCCGAGGTTGCTGAACCGTGATAGGTTTGGTCCTCTTCTTCCCCCTCGGCTTCGAAGTCGTATTCTTCTTCCTCCTCTTCGTCTGCCGGCTCCGGGGTCGTAGGAACCTGTAGTTCCTCGAGGTCTCCTTCGGATAGTGTCGAGGTCTTCGTCGGGATCTTGAATTGCTTCATTGTCTCGTCGAAATCTTTCTTGCGTTGCAAGATGCTTGCCATTTCGGCCTCGAGCCTCTTCCTTTTCTTCTCGAGCTCCGACGCTTGGTCTTCGGCGTCGAGATTTTCGGGCTTTCTCTTGGCGCTTGTCGACAATGACGTCGAAACTTGCTTTTCCCTCTCTTCGATGTCGAGGAGTCCTTTTCTTGACTACTCTTCGACGACTTCGTCTTATCGAGGGTTTTTGCCGTCTGGGAGTCCTTGTCAAAGGAACCGACGGACTGTTTGTCCTTAGACAAGCTCGCGGTCGCCGAATGTTTCGACGCCGGGGCTGTTTTCGAGGACTTAGAGTCACTCTTTCGGGGATCGGTCGACTGTTTACGGGTCGCTGTCTCTCTTACCTCCTTCGAAGTTTTCTTTTCGGCGTCGACGACTTGGACGTGCGCGTCCTCCTCGCCCTCGGACCCTTCGGGGACGTTGTCCTCTTCCTCACTGGAGAGGCCCAGGTCTCGAAGTGATGGTGGTGGCCCTTGACCCTGCATATTGAAATTCGCTCTTCTTTGCCTCTCCCTCACCCTCAAGGTCTTTGGGGTGAACGCCGAGCACAAGTTGCAATCATCGGGCCAGTGGTCGAGCGGCAGGCAAAGGTTACAGACCTGGTGCGGGTCCTTCTGTGCGTACTTGTGGTGGCAATTGTCGCAGAACTTGAATGGCGTCTTGTCCATTACAGCGCCCAGGGAGCCCCCTGTGTGCGCATTCTCCGTCGGACGTCGAAGTTTCGATGGTTTTTCCCCTTCTTTGCATCCGGGTTCACCGCCTCGAAGGCCGGTGTGTCAATGAGTTGTTTTCCTGTCCTTGTAGCTGATTCTCGTGGATTCTTCTCTCCAAAGTTCTGGAGCTCCTTCCGTCTCGATCCAGACCCAACGGCGGAAAAAAAGAATCTGAAGATGGCGACCAAAGGTGGAAGCTTCCGGAGGAAGCACGTCGACGTCACAGAAGGACACCAAATGGTGGTATTTCTACGCCCACGAAAAAAAGAAGAAATACTACAATTCCGGACCCAACCACTAGATGGCGGAATAATGCACAGCATAGTGAATCCAGAAAAGATTCACGCTGCAAAAATATATTTACATATATTGTGAATTTCTATGAAACAAGAAACAGGGCACACATTAGTTACTACAGCCAATTTTTGAACCTGGGATATGCATCGACTTTTGCCAGCCTTAGGCAATGTCTCCAATTTCAGTACTTGCTCGCTAACCCTATTTAGGCGAAAATTGAAATTGTTGGTGGCCAAGATACAGCCTGTCTACTGTTCCAATGCTGGACCAGGTATGGACCTCCTTCCCCCACTACACAGAAACCTAAAAACCAGGGGATCATCCTTCATTCAAAACTCACATTTATCAACATCATCACATTTATCAATATCATCACGAAGGGGGTCAACATACAGCTACCTTTGGTTCGTAAATCCTTCCTCCCGTACAACCTCACATCATATAGAAATTACAAGATATCACATTTTGCGGCAATTAGACTTCTGTAAAATTACTTACACAGGCCTGCCTAAGAACTTGATTGCCAAACTGCAAAGACTCCAAAATCCAGTAAACAAGATGTACATGAAAGCGTGTAAACTTGAGCCAACTAGATGGCCTTTAAAATGTTTTATTGTATCCCAAAGGTTGCTAGGATTAAACTCACATCTCTCCGCATCATTCACAAGGCCTATATGAATAAAAACCTTCATACGTGCAAAACTTGGCACCCCACCATATTGCTACTGGGGGCCTTCATTCAGCATCCTCACACCCGATCCGATTTCACCCCTTTAGCTGTTAGAAACAGGGACAGCGATCCTTGGATTCTTGGCAGTGTTGGGTCTAAAACTATGGACAACTCTGTAACCCAGACTCAGCCAAACCATACTACCTCATATTCAAAAGGAAAATTAAAAACCAAATATTTCTAGTTAGCCTTTGCCAAAGACTATCCCTGGTGTCACCTATAAATAGTGTTGGAGGTTGAGAACGAGTCCACGCAACAGTGTATCTTTGTTTCCCTGATTTTCTGTATTTACTTAGCACTCTGAAAACATTGTAAGATAGCAATTTGCACTTAATGAAACACCTAATTCAAGAAACAAAAGCCACAAGAAGTCATCCAGGGTGCCGCCTTGTGGTAGCACTACACCCAAGATGATCTTGTTATCAGCCCCCTGTCTTCATGATTGGGATCTTCAGGAAAAGACTTCTGACCACTGGTGCAGAAAACTACTAAAACTGAGATAATAGTAACAACTTCCACCCTATTCTCGCTACTGTGACCATCACCTTATCTGATCATGGCTATGTGAGCCCACCTACAACTGGAAGCCAAGCTACCTGCATTGAACTGTCGCACCACATTGTGCCATCAAGCAGGGCACCAAGAAATATGTCTGGGGAATGATGAGGTATGGCCCATCCACACAATCAACCATTCATCCATATACCCATCATTAGTAAAATAATCACCTCTACTGAAATTTGCCAAGTGCAGCACTATAAATCAAAAGTCTGTAGCAGCAGGAGTCTGTAGACAACACTGAAATGGACCTCTTGTTTAAAATTTAAAAACAAAAAACAACCATGTTTTTATGTAATTAAATTAGCAGGGACTGTATGCAAATGGTCAATATGTGTCTTACAGTAATCCCAGAAACTCAGCCATAGAGCATGAAACATTTGTTGGATAAAACTAACAGTGATAACTGTAGTTGTCTACAACCCAGGAAGATTGTAGATGATGCCATACGGAAATGAGGTGGGGAGTTAATGGCATTAATGCAGGAATAGACCATACAGACCAAATTACTGATGGCAGGGTTTATTCCTAAAAAGAGGATTCACTCTACCTGTACCTATTGCAGAGGGCACAACTTCCAATCGCCATGGCAATAGGTGCACGGATACACCCTGAAACAACTGGAACGTGTTGCCTCTGCATTCCTAGATATCACACGTAGGACACCGGTGAATATGTTTTGTGGGGGGATGGGTGAGGCTCAAAAGGTAAAGAAGTGGTGTAGGGTGAAATGCACAAAATGGCAGGTATGGCAGCTGTTGTGATGAATTTCTATTTCCAAAAATGTGATTGAGGATGCATTCTAAAATATTTAACTACACGTATTCTTGAAGTTGATGAAGGGCAAAAAACAGATTGAAAGTAAAAAGGAATAGGGTAGACTTCTCTTTTTAAAGTTTAATGAAAGCTTCCCCTATTCTATACATATATGAGATGGTGAACATGCAGAGTAAATTTACAGCATGTGCACCAATTATCAAGCTACACACTTTTTGATTGCTCTTAAGGCTTTGTCACATTTGCCTCTAGTCATGCAGTTAAGAGTGATCGTTTGATTATTCAACCTGAAATACGATTAAATGGACTGTCAATAATTGTGTTCCTGTCAACAAATTGAAGGACACTTCTAACTTCACAGAAAGGTTGGAAGAATTTGAGACTATTATGTATAGATTCCAAGAAAGTGTAATTCTTATCTTTTATTTCTGAGCTCAGCACAAAGTGTATCACTAATGAAAGCACTTCATTCTACAGATGCATTTAGTTATTTGTTATTTGTTTTTGAGACTTTTTAATGACTTTAACTTTCCAATTGGCAAAATAAATAATTTCTGCATCACTCCCAAGTTCAGAATGCTGATTGTTAGTAAAGGTTTGGTAGGTGCACTGACAGCCAAACTCAATTTGAGAATTGAGAATATCCAGTAACAGGTTTGAAATTCTGCAGTCTAAGTGCTTGGAACTATTGTGGAATACAGTGTTAAATGAGCTAGCTGGCTTCACATTCAGCCACCTTTTGGGTCAAACATCACCCGCATTTCTGATTTAATCCATAAAATGTAACTTGGGACATACGTATCTCTGCCCTGGTTGCTGTGCACAGTAAACATCATCGTATTTTGTCTGATGTGTTTATCCGAAGTTAGCAAAACTCCATGTCACAGTTGTTTCATCATATAGGTGAGCATAACTACTGTGAAGTGAACGGTGTAGAGACTAAATATCGAATTTTTAATATCGAAAGGACAAAATATCGAGTACAAAATATCGAGAGGACAGAATATAGAAAAGACATAATATAGTTGGAAAAAATATCGACATATAGGTAAGTAATATCGAATGTCATTATATCAAATTTTATTATATCGATTTTTTTTTATTGTTTTATATGTTAGTATATGTGTTAAAAATAGATCATATTTTTTAATGTATGTTACAATTTTTTTAAGGTAATGGATTTTATGTGAATTAATTTTTGCGTATATTAGTTCCGTAGCGGGTTGTGGGTTTATAGGGGAATAGGGTGGGAAGTAATTTAATTTACATTATAAAAATTAATAATTTATTAATTAATAATTTAGTGTTTAATAATTACTATTGTTTAATAATTTTTGCGTATATTACTTCCGTAGCGGGTTGTGGATTTATAGGGGAATAGGGTGGGAAGTAATGTAATGTAAATTATAAAAATTAATAATTAACTAATTAATAATTTATTGTTTAATAATTACTATTGTTAATTAAGGTAATTAATTTATTATTAAATATATAAAAAGCGAATAATAATCTTTTTAATTAATTGATAAGTACGTAAATTGTTTTTTTATTAATTAGTAATTAATGACATATTAATTATTAAAAATTAATGTATTAATATGTTAATTATGTACATTTTTTTAGTAGTGTGTTGAGTGTTGATAGGGGAGTAGGGTGGGAATTAAGTTAAATTTAATTCAAATTTTAATAATTTTTAAATATTATTTATTCAAAGTTATTTTATAGTGTTAATTGTGTTAATTAATTTAGATATGATGGCTATTAATTTGATTGTTAATTGTAATTAGCTAATTAATTAAATGTTAATTAATTATGTTAATTCATTAATATTTTACACTATTGGAGGTGACGTTTATAGGGGAAAATGTTGGAAGGTAAATATATTTTTATTAATAAATTATTTGTTAATTAATTTTAATTATATTGTAGGAGTGGGTCTACTCAATTATTCCCCTATGCTACCCAACACTTTCTCTACTGTTGCACTCACTGGAGTGGGAATAGTTATTTTTACATTCCCGCTATCCAACACTTTCCCTACTGTTCCACTCACTGGAGTGGGAATAGTAATTTTAGACTCCCGCTATCCAACACTTTCCCTACTGTTCCACTCACTGGAGTGGGAATAGAATTTTTACCCTCCCGCTATCCAACACTTTCCCTACTGTTCCACTCACTGGAGTGGGAATAGTTATTTCTACACTCCCGCTATCCAACACTTTCCCTACTGTTCCACTCACTGGAGTGGGAATAGTAATTTTTACCCTCCCGCTATCCAATACTTTCCCTACTGTTCCACTCGCTGGAGTAGGAATAGTAATTTTTACCCACCCGCTATCCAACACTTTCCCTACTGTTCCACTCGCTGGAGTAGGAATAGTAATTTTTACCCACCCGCTATCCAACACTTTCCCTACTGTTCCACTCGCTGGAGTAGGAATAGTAATTTTTACCCACCCGCTATCCAACACTTTCCCTACTGTTCCACTCACTGGAGTGGGAATAGTAATTTTTACCCTCCCGCTATCCAACACTTTTCCTACTGTTCCACTCGCTGGAGTGGGAATAGTAATTTTTACCCTCCTGCTATCCAACACTTTCCCTACTGTTCAACTTGCTGGAGTATGAATAGTAATTTTTACCCACCCACTATCCAACACTTTCCCTACTGTTCCACTCGCTGGAGTCGGAATAGTAATTTGTACCCATCCGCTATCCAACACTTTCCCTACTGTTCCACTCGCTGGAGTAGGAATAGTAATTTTTACCCACCCGCTATCCAACACTTTCCCTACTGTTCCACTCACTTGAGTGGGAATAGTAATTTGTACCCACCCGCTATCCAACAAATTCCCTACTTTTGCAGTTGTTGGAGTGTGATTACTAATTTTATTCCCTTAGCTATGCAACGTTTTTAATTTTGTTATATTTAATGTAGTGTAAATTATTAATTAACATAAAAAAACGTACTTTAATTATTTAAATTATTATATATGATTTATTTTTATATTTATATAATATGTTTATTGATATATATATGTAAATATATTTTAATAATGTTTTAAATATTTTATAATTAAGATTAATAATTATGTTATAATATTATTAAGTAAATATATATATGTTAAAAAATAATTAATATGGTTTTTTTACATTACATTTATTATTTTTACATTTTAAGCTTTTTTACATTATTTTAACTATGTTTTATTTAATTGTGTTTATTATTTAGTTACTTTTATATTATTTTTAATACATTTAAAAAATTCGATATTTTAGTTAACTATATTTTAAACATCGATATTTTGTACTCGATATTTTAGTACTTAACTGTTTGTAGATAGGGACTCGATATTCTGTCCCTCGATATTTTGGCATCGATATTCTGGACAGTCGATATTCTGTCCCTCGATATTTAGTGACTGATCCGAGGTGAACATGTCCAACATATACCCAAGGTACCTAGCAGGTAACAAAGATCAGCCAATTAGTGTTTTTAAGTTTATTAAGTTCAACTCAAAAGTGCACTTTTGGAAGATCACTTTCTTGAAATTGTATTAATTAAAAAAGAGGTGATCAGTGGATTAATTAGCAGGATGAGGACAATTAGGGGTTCACTCTTTAAAATGGAGTGTACATTTATAGGAAGTGATGTGGGGCCATACCGCTCAACTTAAAAAAACAGATATGAGGAAGAAAAGCTACAGAAGCAAAACAGGAGACTAGATGAAAATCAAGGTTGCCATGTCGTGCGAGAGAACAGAAACAGGCAGCATGAGAAGACCCTTTTTTAGTCAAAAACATAACGAAACATGACAGATTTTAGTGGGATACCAGCATTAAAATAGTAAAGAAGATTGAGCGAGTCAAAAAGAGCATTCCATTCAGATGTGAACTGCTGGGTTTGTCGGCTTTCACACACAGTTCAGAGGTATGTGGGGGGGGTTTAACACATATAGATCCATTCCTTGCAAGGTACCTTCACTCCATGTTTTCCTGGAATCCCTGGCATGCCCCTCTCGCCCTGTAGTCAGAGAGTAGAAAGAGAATCGAGTAATAGGACAGAATGTGACAGGTTAGACAAGAGGGTAGAAGTGGAATACAAGTAGTGAAATACATCATAACAGAAACATCCAGTGTGTGCTTAATGGTTTTTAGAAGCCTATGGTCTATCAACCCTCTTCCTGCACCCTTATCCCAAGCCCTGTTGTTTATTCTGACTTTGGTCCAACTCTGCTCTGGGCTCGGTCAAAGGTTATTTGTCTGCCATTTTGGCATTTTTGCGGTTGCCGGACCAACCTTTGTTGTTTAAGTCACCTATTGTGACTAGGGGGCCCATTACGATGGCGGGCGGAAGCACAACCGCCGTGCTGGCGGATGCAAAAACCACCAGTTACCGCCGGCACGCAGCAGTCCACACGCCCGCCCAATTACGATGCGAAAAGCAGGCCAAACACCGCCGGCAAGCCAGCAACACCGTCCGCCATCAAAGTGCGCCCGTACACGTAGCGGCGCAGCCCAACTGACACACACCGTCCGACGAAACACGTCCCGCCCGGCGCATAAATTACGATGCCGCAAACAAACGGCTCCCACGGCTAAGAGACACCGCACGTGAAAGAGAGGCGGTAACACGGACGCAGAGCACGGACAACGAAGAAGCGGCACCCCGGGCATGAATCCAGCACTGCAGGCCCTTCCCATGCTTCTGCTGATGCACCACCAAGGACGCAACGTACCGCGGAGACGCAGGTAGGCACACACACAACAAGTGCACGCAAACAGCGCACACAGTGCAAGGGCGGAAAAAGCGGACAACCCCCACCAGCGCGTGTACACTACACATCCACCATTGCATCCACATATGACACACAGGCCAAATCCTAACATCGCGGAACACATGTGTACACACCACCTGGGACTAGGAACCAACCACCCCGTCACGGCCACAAAGCGCCGATGACGCCGCCACACATGCGCACAACGCAAAGGCCAACCGCAGCGCCATGCATGCGT
The DNA here is from genome assembly GCA_963921515.1 of Calotriton arnoldi. NCBI lineage: Eukaryota > Metazoa > Chordata > Amphibia > Caudata > Salamandridae > Calotriton > Calotriton arnoldi. The sequence goes on from CAWUFW010002846.1 coordinate 2,020,103, forward strand.
CGCACACAGACACAGGGACACAACCAAGCAGCACACACATCAGCCCCACCCCGAACGCACATGACACGTGACAGGCCTGCCACAGACATGTCCCCAACGCCCAATTCACGGACAACACCCAACGCCACACAACCGACGCACACATGTCAGTGAAGTCACGCAACAGCAGGACACACCCCAGTGTAACAAACATGGCGTAGCACACAGCGGCGGCAACACCAACTAGGAGAAGCAGGGCCCCTTCGGGAAGAGGAACGCCAGTACCACACTGAAAAACCCATACCACCCTGCACATATGAACAAGACATATGAAACGGAACACCAAAGAGCCCGGGGACCGACAACAGGTGGCCCAAGAATAACATCCACACACAAGGCCCAACGCAGAGCGGAAAGGCAGCCTGCCGCCCACACAAGGGAGAGCAGACAGCACTGAATGACCTTCCATTCCAACTCCGAAACCACAGCCCTACGACAGAAGCCGGTGAATACAGCCATTGTCCAAGAATAGACCAACACAGGCATGCCGAGAGACCGACCACAGGGCAGATAGCGCATATCACAGAAGCACACAACGGACGGGGAAGAAAGAAGAAAACACTCCCCCATGTCGGCCACATGCAAGTTAATTGGAAGGAGTCACACAGCACTGACCTTGAACTGTCTGAGAAGCATGTGGGAAGAGGGCCCGTGTCCTCCAAACAAGCCAACAGAACACAAGTCCTGTCTCCCTACGACTACACAGAGCTCACAGCAACCTCGGAGCGTGCACATTGCAGACTGCACACACAGCCGGAGCACGCCATCTCAACGAACCGCTGCGAAATGGCAACCGCAACACACCTACCCAACTACGCCGAACAGCTCAAGCTGTACAAAACCAACACGATACATACATTGGGATGCGATCTCCTGTCCCTGCTGAACGTAAGTTACCGACTGACTTACCGCATCACATTGTTCAGCTGCGTCATGCCCGTCTTCTACTGTCGGAGGTGTCCCTACCAGCATCCCGTCGAGATATGCCTCTCCAACCCGGCATGTCTGAAGGCGGACCTGCTACCACTACTCCTCCCTCTGGACGCACACGACAGGGCCTGCTCTGCCTATGGGGGCATGGCGTATGTGGCCAACATCGCACCCGCACTGAAATGGGACCACTGTGCCTCCACACGACGGATCATCGAGAACAGCTACATCGAATGTCACCCAGCATGCCCCATCATGGTCCTCCAAGGGACAACTTACGAACAACACCTTGAGAGCCACCATCCGCTTCATTGGCTGGCAAACATGTACACCACCAATGACATGGAAGCCCTGCTGGACGGCATCGCATACCTGACAACCTGTAAATACGTCGGACCACAACGCAGGTTCCCCGAGTGACCTATGAAGTCCAACCCCGCACCCATGCTCAGCTTCCGCACGGACTGGACAGTCACCACCACAACAGCCATACCAAACGACCGGCAACTGTAACCACACCATCAACGACATCGCCATGACATCGGATATGACCGGGACATGCACACTGTTCCCCATCACATCCAGGAACACCGCATGCATCGTGGGAGGCAGTGGCATGGGCTCTGTGTATCGCACCCACATGGACGGAACTGCACGAACAACCAGGACACGACATGGATCCAGCGCACATGGACACACACACCGCTCAGTGGACATGAATAGGTCGCCTGGAGTCTGTGGGTGCTGCACCCCTCCCACCCCCGCCCCGGGAATCCCATACCAGGACCTTTGCATGGACGACAAGTGCATACAACAACAACACGACCCCAGTGACTGTGACATGTCCAGTAACCACCACAGTGCAACAACAAGTGGCACGCCGCTGCATGCACGCAAGCACATGCCCTGATGTCATCTCACATGCACGCGTGCATGAGGAACAACCGCAGCAAACCTGTCACATGGAACTGAGATGGACTGTGCCCATGATGCCGAGCGGTCTGGTAGGCTACATGTATACCGTCTGTGTCAAAGTCCGCAGCTCCGCAGCTATACGTAAATGTACATTAGCACAGCCTTGGCCAAGCAGATGTAACTCTGAAGCCCACATCCCACATGCAACAGCCAATCACATGTAACCCCACACCCTATCCAATTTGTAATCATGCTCAGTATATCCTCAACATGTATTCCGCTGCCAGTAGTATCCACTATACTGCATCACAGAGGACAGAAGACTCAATATAATGTTTGAAACCAAAACTGTCTCCGCTGACTCATTTCACAAGTACGAATGAGAGAGGATGAGAGTATGTGAAGTACACGGCAGTCGTGACATGACCATGTAGTCCACTGGTATTGGATGTCAACGCAAATGAGTAGCACTACTGTGGAAGACACACATGTGTCGTGTGAAGTCGTATGGACGCAGTGCTCAGGTGGGTGGGTGCGACGGGTAGATGCGCACATGCCAAGTTGGAGCACGCCGTGTTGGGAGGGGTCATGAACAGTACACCACCGCTTCCCTGGGCATTGTGAGAGGACACCTGTCGGGGGGAGTGAACACGTGTGTGCACAGCAGCCGGGCACACGTACAAAGCGGTACCAGGCGCACCTCAGCCCACCCTCTGTGGACAAGCTGGATCCTGTTGTGCGCCCGCCATGCCCCTTGACAAGGCACACACAGCCCCAGTCGACCAGGTGTAACCCCAACATAGTCAATCCGCACAGGCGATACAGGGCACGGGATGGCAGTGGAGCATGGTGTGTGAGAGGTCTCCTCGCGCTCCTCCTGGTCATATCACGCAGGCAATAGAACCTCAACGTCCAGCATGGCAAAAAGTCAAATGGAAGTGTAGGGGGACGCACCACAGCACGAGCAGCACTGACGTCACGGGAGGTGGCTCGCACCATCCCATCCATTGCCCATCATACCAACCACGCCACATGCCATTGCGACTAAGTGCAAGCGCGTGCGCCACCACCCCTGAGCCCTCCCCAGAGAGGCCAAAGAGTGAATGTGTGGGCCATCAGCCACAGACGGACGCGGCCTGGCCGCAAGGGCAGCCACAGCCACTGGGTGTCGCAGGTGGCGGATCCGGAAGGCGAAGACTGTGATGCATAGTCCATGCAGGCCGGGTCTCCATTTGGGGCACCACGCAGGTGGACGGCGTCCCGCCACACATCATACCCTGAGACAGCCCACTCGTGCAACTGGACCCACACATACACTCCTTGCCCTCTCTGGTGCGAGCTTGGGGCTGCCTGTGCAAGCGCTAGCCTCGCAGGTGAGCATGCATATTGGGGGAGCGAGGGGAGGACATGAGGGCTGGGGCGAAGATGACTGTATCACTGTCAGTTAGTACAAGGGATGACCCAGATGTGGAAAGGAAGAGACGTGTCCCGTGTGTACTGCAACTAGTCGCCAATCCAACTACCCCCCATGTCCGGAATGTAAGCCCGCACCTAGGCCCGCCCATCCGCCACATCGAACATACCACCAGCACGACAACCTTCCCATTCGAAACACTGACTGGGGGTGGCGACCAGTGAACAATCATGTGTAGCCTACCCACGCGTACATGTGGGCCCTCCATGATCCATGTCACCTGCGGCAAAGACATGACATGCGCAATGAGGGAAGTGAGGAGAGCTGCCCGCCCCACACGCAGAAGGTGCATCAGCTCCACAGACCCAGCAGCGAGTCCAGCAGGGGTCACATGTGCAGGGGCAGCTGTGCCTGGTGTGAAGGCACATGCATATAGACAGCACATCGACCAATGTGTAGTCTGCCCACATCCACAGTCCATCATCATGCGGACATAGGAATTGAACACAGGGCAACACATCTTAGTGGGTGCACCCACCGTGACCAACAATACGCAATCATCGACGTACCCGCCCTGTGCATGGCCCCCCACCCAACGGAGGCACATCCAGTGCCACCATCCCACACACACAAGCCTTCCACGGAACATGCTGTGTCCAATGGTCAGTACAGAGTCAGCGCCCATCTGGTGGATCCTGAACAGGAGACACATGCACACACATGCCAGCTCCCACTATGTACGACTGCCACCTGGCACGTGCAATGTAACCTCTCACCTGTGACGTGTGACTGCAAGCACACAGCCGTCTTGGCATGGGGCTGTCAATGTGGACACCTGTCAATGTTTCGGGAGGTGTGATCCGTACAGTGCTGTACATAGGGTGCAGTGCTGACACCTACTACTGTCTCATATCCCCTCGTGCCACAGGTCCCACTTGTTTTGGCCGCTCAGCCTGTGCCCACATCGTCGTCGTCGTGTGCCATACTCATCCAGCCGCGGAAGCAGTTCCATGCTCAGCAGACATTCATGTTGCCGTGGCGTTGCCGCTTGACGGATATGCAGTCAGTCCCCATCAGCACGCCCCGCAAGTCATTGGGGCCTAGATCCCCATGTGCATGCACATGGCAGTGGTTCGTATCACTAGCCATTGCCATTGTTGGGAGACCTGTGTAAGTGTATTGTGGCCGTGCCGTCCCAGCTTGACAGCTGGGCTGTGGCTCATGTGCTTGCTCAGTCATGTCAGTGATGTGTATGCGAAATTGCTATGTGTCGTGTTGCATTGACATGTGTCCTCTGCCATTGTCCCTAGGCGGAGACCGAACATTGACCGCCCATACCAATTGCTGGCGGACATGGACGATACAGAGGTTATTAGGAAGTTTCGGCTGGACAGGCCAACCCTGCATCGACTGTGTGCCATGTTAGAACCCCATCTCCGTCCCCGCAGGGTGTATCCGACTGCTGTCACCCCCACGGCTAAGGTGATGGCCGCCATGCATTTCTTCGCCACTGGGTCATTCCAGCACACAGTGGGCATTGGAGGAGGGATGTCCCAGCCCATGTTCAGCAAGGTGCTGAGGGATGTACTGGCAGCCATGATGCTGTACCGAAACAGGTACATCTGCTTCCCCAGGGCTCGTGAATTGGCGGCAGTGAAGGGTGCATTCTATGCCCTTGGCAGAATCCCACACGTCGTTGGAGCCATTGACTGCACACATGTCGGCCTTGTTCCACCACAGGCCACTGAGCACCTGTACCGCAACAGGAAGCACACGCACTCCCTGAATGTGCAAGTGGTGTGCCTTGCGGACATGGTGATCACCCACGTGTGTGCAAAGTTCCCAGGCTCGGCCCATGACGCACACATAATGCGCAACAGCATCTTGCCACGACTGATGTCCAATATGCAACAGGATCGTGCCTGTATTGTCGGTGAGTATGTGGAGTGGTGTAGCGTGCTGGCTGTGCGATGCTGTCCCCTGTCCAGTTGGATTAGCAACGGTTCTCTGTGTCCCTCACACCCAGGTGACTCTGCGTATCCGAATGGGGCATGGCTGCTCAGTCCATTGAGGAATCCTCGCACCCCAGCAGACGATCGCTACAATGAGGCACATGGGAGGACCAGACGTGTGGTCGAGCGTACCTTTGGCCTCCTCAAGTCCAGGTTCAGGTGCCTGGACCGCACCGAGGGTGCGTTGGCGTACTCCCCACAGAAGGTGTGCCAGATAGTGGTGGCGTGCTGCATGCTGCACAATCTGGCCATTCGGAAGCAGATCCCCCTCATCGTGGATGACGGAGATCAACCAGGGCCCCAGCCCGCAGACCAGGACAGCTCGAGTGAGGAGGACAGCGGAGAGGAGGAAGCTGGGAATGTGCGGCAGCAGCTCATCGCCCGCTACTTCACTTGACGGTGAGTGTCCATGTACGACGGCTGATGTGGCTGTATCTGTGCAGGTGTGTGTGTGCTGTGTCAGGGTGGCCGTTTGTTCACTGCGTGCTGTGTGTCAACGCTCCATGGCCAGGGTAGTATGCCACTGTTGGTGGCTGTGGCATTGTGCCCTATTGCTCTGTGCGATGTGTGTACATTGCTTGTAGTTGTTGACATGTACTGTGTGATGGGTGTGTGACACACTCATTGAATGTGCTCCTGTTCTGTCTCCCACCCCTAGGTCCCTACAGGCCCTCCGGTTCCATTGCCATGCCACGCATCAGGTGCCTTTCCGCCCAAGGTGGCCGTTGTATTCCGTACAATTAAAACACAGGGCACAAACAGCAGTTAGTGAAAAAGGTGCATTTATTACTAACTGTGACATGTGATTGTGTGTAAGGTGATGACAAAAGTGGTGCGTGCAGTGACAATGAGCTGTCGGTCATGGCTGCGTGATGATCAGGGTGTACCCACTGGTTCTATGTCCATAGTCCAACACACACATGCCATCCAGATGGCTGTGTGGAGTGGGATCGTAGTCCAAGTCAATGCAGTGGCTGGTCAAGGAAGGCTGGCGGAAGGCTGGCTGGCTGCCTCACTTGCGGCTGGAGCGTGCGAAGTCCTCCCGGGAGATCTGTTTCCTCTTCGGACGGCCCCTTCCACGTTTGCGAGGGGGGGTGCCTGCTTGCGACATGCTGGTGGTTGAGGTGTGATCACTGGCAGTGGACGCAGGGGAACTGGACACTGCTGCTCCACCCTGCGCCCCGGCAGGTGGTGGCGGAGGGGAGCTGCTGTCCCTGGCTGTGACCTCACCGCCACCACCAGCTGTCCCATGAGGTCCACGATTTGGCCCATACGGGCGTCCATGGACCTCAGCACCCCCAGCACCTCACGCGTGTCTGAAGCAGACCGGACCCATTGTCCTTGGGCCTCTTCATAGGCCCCAAGGACTCTGGCCATGTGAGGCAGGGCATGGCTCCCAGGGGAGGCTGGCGTTTCCCTGACCCTGCTCCTCCTACCAGTCCTGCTGCCACCGGCCCTGCCCACTAGCCACATTGCTCACCACGGTCCTCGCTGTGGCTCCCAGGGTGGATCCAGTCGTCCGGGCCACCACCTGCGCTGGGGCTGGTGCCAGCGAAGACGTGGCGGTGGTGGCGGCGGTGGTGGTCGGTGCGGCGATGGTGGCGGTTGCGGCAGTGGTAGTGGCCACAATGACCGTGGGTGTGGCCGCAACGACAGTGGCAGCAGGGGGCTGGGAATGTTCAGCAGCCCTGGATGATGGGTTGGTGGGTAGGAGGGGTCCTGGGGAGCGGCTGGGCCCTGCCACACCAGATGGGCCTGCTTGGTGGTCCGTGTCCGAAGAGGAGGACAGATCCTCCAGATCCGTGTGTCCTCGTTGGGGGCTTGTAGGCTGGCTGTGCTGGCTGCTGTCTCCATCCCCAGCATCCAGCAGTTCGTCACCTGTGGAGAGAATGAGATTTGTTATTGTGTTGCACCTGGCGAAGTATGTATTTGTCGTCTGACATTGACAGTTCGTGCAATCTCGTACATGGGTTTCCCGGAGGCGTGTGTGTGGCTGTAGCATCTGTAGTTGTGTGTGCTTGGCAATGGGACTGTGTGCTGTGCACATGTGGCATGGGACGGATTGGCCATGCCGATGGGTGTGTTGCTGTGCCCCTACTTATTGTGACTCTGGTGTATGCGGGCTCCTGGCCCATCCTGGGTCTGGTTTGTACTTTGCTTTTGGGGTTCAAATGGAACGCTTAGGAACGCATATGGCAACATGGGGGCTATGCCCCAGATTCGCATTTGGGAGGGGATATGCTTTTGGGGTTCAAATGGAACGCTTAGGAACGCATATGGCAACATGGGGGCTATGCCCCAGATTCGCATTTGGGAGGGGATATGCTTTTGGGGTTCAAATGGAACGCTTAGGAACGCATATGGCAACATGGGGGCTATGCCCCAGATTCGCATTTGGGAGGGGATATGCTTTTGGGGTACATGCTGTGAGCCATGGGTGCCGAACGTGACATGTGTTGTGGCAGCATGACAGTGCATGGTTTGAGGTGTGTGCATGCTTGACATGGCCTGCATATTTGCTGTCTGTTGTGATTACTGGCCATGGCATTGGACGCATCGTTATGAGTGAGTGATGGTTGTGTGCCAGCCAACGTATTGCAGTTGTCCCATCTCCTTGGTGTGCGTGCTGCCCTGTGCCATGTGCATCACTGCAGTGCTCGGGGGGTGTGGCCCATGTTGTGTGTTGTTGCTCACAGTGTGTCGTGCACTTCATTGACTTCTGGCACATGGTTGGTCATGGGCATGTATATTAGCGTGACTGCTGTATGTGTGGCAGCTGTGCGGATGACATGCCTTTCATGAGACTGGGGCTGACGGATGGGATGGATGGTATGTTGTTTGTGCATGGTGTGTCTGTGTGTTTGATGGGTTCAGTGGTGTTCGTGTGCATTTATGTTGTTCCGCTCTGTTGCGTCTAGTGTTGTTTGTCTTACATAGGCGTAGTTGTGGGGTGTGTGGTTGACAGGCAGTAGGGGCTACATGGACAGGACTTCAATGGTGTTTCGGTTGTGTGTGATGAGTTGCACAGTGGCTGCCGTGTGGGACTATATTCAGTGTGGCTTGTGCATGCAGACGTGGCTCCTTGGGTGTTGCTATGTCTGTGATGGGTCATGTGGGGTGTGAGTCTGTTGTTCATGTCCGTGTGCACATTGTTCACTTGTTCGTGACGGTGGGCGGTGCTGCGTGTTCGTCTGCTACGTGACATGTCCCATGTGTTGGTCGTGTTATGATCCTCATGCCTCCAGTTATCCAGCCCTGTCCAGTTTCCCACCTGCAAGTTGTTCGTGCGTGCACTGTACTGGATGCCACATGGCTCTAAGCGGGGGTGCTCCATGTTGCAGGTCTGTGGGGGTGGGGGGTGTTGTGGGTCGTGGGGGTGGCTGGACACCCACTGACACCGATTGCTGTGGACCGTGA